>REGO01000033.1:4477835-4490718 GCA_010120015.1 Rhombomys opimus
TTTTTTTTTTTTAAGTTAAGTAAGCTGTTGGGGGCTGGGCCGTAATTGCTGCAGGCAAAAGGAAAGACTTCATAGGCGTAGCCTAACTCTCCTCTAAGCCTCCTTTAGGAAAAACGTTCTTTAAACTGCAAAATATTCCCGTTCGTGTGGCCTTCACTGGGGGCAGATTTGCCTCAGAAATCACACTGGATCTCAGTGTGGTTTGCGTTAGAGGCCTGGCCCCAGAACGACATGTTAGCAAGGAAAGCAGGCTTTCCTAACGTCCCCATGTGTTCCCAGCCCGTCCGCTTCCACTTGACCGGAAAAGACTTTACAGACTTCTACGTTTACAAAGAAAATAGGACGTCACAGGTGGGTTTAGTCTGCAGGCCTTTCATCTCCTTGTGCTATGAGCCAAGAATTAAAACCCAGGATAGTGTGTAGTAGCCGCCTTGGCTTGTCCCCATCTCTGTCTTTACGGGAATCTCCAGTTTGTGTGTATAATTAGGCAGGTATTTCGGCAAGCTGCATCCAAGCTGACGTATGTGTGACACAGCTAGTGAAACCAAAATCAGATGTCACGGGACCCAGAGTCCGCTAAAGAGAAAGTGACCTTGAGCGAGAATACCTTTTGTCTACCTTGGTGGAGGGAGGTGGGGGTCCGGCTATCTGGGCTTCTCCTTAGCAGCAGGTGAAATGCTTTGGTTATTCCCCCCCCTGCTCTATGTGGAGTGGTTTCTGAGAATTATTGTTTGATTCCCATGGGAATGCCAGGCTGGAAGGAATGGGGTCTGTCCTGATAGACAAGTACACCCAAGGGTGTGAGAAGTTCCAGGTGCCAGGCACCAGGAAGCCGTGGCCCAGAGGGCTCGCAGTACAGAACACGTCCTTCAGATTGTTCTGCCCACAGGGCCTCCTGCTCTGGTGTGGGCTGCCCGGAGGTCAGTGGGGAGGCCTCAGCACACCCTGTTCCCAGCCAGGTAGAGGGGGAATGGACCCTCTTTTTAATCTGGATGCTCAGAAAGTTCCCTTTGGGTTCTAAGGTTAGACTTTTTTCCCTGATCATAATGAGCACAGACAGGACTGGTTTGTCCGCTCTTTGTGACTGTTAAGCAGCATTGGTCTGACAGGAAGTAGGTCTGGGGGCAGGAAGTAGCTTACGTTCTGAGACAAAAAGGAGCTATTGAGAAGAATTAGGATCTCGTTGCGGGTTCTCGAAAGTTATGGGAAAACCCATCTGAGCCCTTAACCGTTTTCACTCTGGAATTCACTAATAAAGATTTTTCAGTTCAGAAGCTTAAAACCGTTGACTTAGATACAACCTTAGAGATAAAACACAGCGGCTGTATATGGAGAGGTGAGTATGAAAGTTGAGAAAGTTGCCTAAGACCTCTGAGTCTCAGTTCCTCTGTTATTAAAAAGATTTGACTGTCATGAGGCCAGGTGCCTGCCTGCTGCCCAGGGGGCTGAGGCAGGGGGCTGGGAACTCTGAGGGTGGGCTGGGCGCTTAAAGAGACCACCGTCTCAAGTGAAGACACAGACACAGAGATAACACACAGGTGCAGAGATACACGCCAGCACTCATGCTCGTTCGTGGGGTGGGCGTGCGGAAGGAACACGCATGTGCACGCCCCCCCACACACACACTAGGAATGCCTAGGAAGGAAGCAGTAGCCACTGAGCGTCACCTACAGAAGGGCTAGCCTTGTCACTGTTGTAGTGACAACATACACATTTATGTTCCAGGGTGGGACCCTGCCCGGGGACAGTCAGTAGTAGTTTCCAGGCCCAGCATCTGTGCCGGTAGATTAGGACTTTAGTGTTTATAATACTGTGGTGCTGCAGTGAGAACAGCTTGGAGAGGGACGTGGGAAGGGCGTTGTGTTAAATTTCATAATTCAAGTTACTCACAGCATTCCCTCGGAGTGCACTTGTTATCTGTTCAGGGAGGTGCACCTGCCCAGGGGTTAGATATAAGGCGTTTGTAGACAGCTGTGGTGGTGAACATAAGCATGAATCATGAAGGTGTGGGGGGGACCTTTAAATTTGGCAGCTTCTGTTTTGTCAGACCTGCTTACAATTAAAAATCGAAATGATGACTTGAGACTTTCATTTGATTTAAAGTTCATACTCGTGTTTTCTAAACACCGAGGAAAGACAGTACCTACCATGAACTGAGATAGAGAGAGAGAGAGAGAGCTGCTTGCTTTTCATGGAGTCAGGCTGGCTCCTTTGGCTTTGGCCTCTGTGGGTGCCGCTCCGCCCTTCGTTGGTGGTTAGTGCCGGGGCGAGCTCCAGTTGGCACTACGGCAGTAAGGAGGCAGTAGCTCGGTGGAGTTGGTCTTAAGTCACCCCCCCGCCAGGAATTCTGTCCTTCCTGCATCCTTGCTGCTTGACCTTCTTGCTGCTGAGCCCTAAAAACAGAGTGCTCAGTGGAAAAGCTGACGCTGGCCTGTGCTCCAAATCCTGCCCCCAGGTCTCTGACTGTATTTCTATGAATGGTCTGACTGACATTTGCAGTTCCTGGGAAAGTTGAGGAGACAGCAGAACTGCAGGCCAGCACTTTGACCTCTGTGGCGCTACCCTCTGGTTGTGTCACAAATGGACTCTTCTCAGCTCTGACATTGGATTTTTTTTATTACTGTTACTTAGGCAGTAAAAGATGTATTGCCCGGTGTTGTATCATCCTATGGAAACTGTATGTCTCTGACACCTTGCATCCTCGACAGATGTCTTTGTTGTGTTAGAGACAGTGATACATACAGGTTTTCCTGCTTGCCTGACTGACAGTTTTTGTAGTAATGGACCCAAGGCTGAGCTTCCTTTTGCGGATGGCAGACTTCCTAAATGTGTTGATTGCGATGCGCTGTACACTGTTGGGGAGGCAGTATGACACAGTGACCAGCTCTGACTTAGAGAGACGGAGAGCTTGGTGTAAATGACCAGACCAGCCGAGGGTGCTCCCTGGCTTCCGATGAACTGTGGATTCTCCTCGGGGCCTTTTCATCCCTACTGTGTGTTTCTCCTGCTATTTTCTCCTTCTTCACACATCAGCAAAAGTGTTCCAGAATCCTAGCAGCAAGAGCTAGTGCTTAGACGTATACCGGCCTGCCCTTGATGCCCGGTGACAGCTGTAGCTGTGGGTAAGAAGTATGGGAAAGAGCCACCGTTGCCGATGCTGGATTAACAAGCACCGCTCCAACAATGTAACAGATAAGTTTCTTAAATAAAGGACCCCATATCGTAGAAATTCTCTCCGAAATTTCTTGTGATATTTTAGTCAGCTCTGGTTCAGCAGAGTAGTTCTTGCTTTGGCCCTCTCCAAAAGAAGGGATAGCTTTGTGGGATTTTAAAAGGGGTGGAGTGCTACAAGTAAGTGCTTTCTAGAAATAGTAACAATAGAAAACAAGGCCTGGGAGTTGCCCTTCGGCAATTTAACAGACTTTATATAGGTTGTTGTCCATCAAGGTTTAGGGGCTTAAGGATAACGGGGCGGCTGCGAATAGGCACCAAGTTTCTTTTTGAGAACACTCTAAAACTAGCTGGGTATGGCGGCACACACTTGGAAGCCTTGATTGGCACAGGAGGATTGTACGTTGAAGCTGACCATACTATGTAGCAATATCCTGTCTCGAAAAATAAAAAAGTCTAACACTTGATAGCAGTGTTGATTGTGTAATTCTGTGAATGATTAAAAACCCCAAATTGCATATTACAAATGGGTGAATCTAATGGCATGTAAATTAGATTTCCTCAAAGCATTTTAAAAAGCACAGACTCAACACGAAAGTGAAAATATAGACTTGTCTTAATTATCCGGTCAGTAGCCTGAAAGCACACAGCTGGCGTCATTTTGCACCTCCACACCCCCCTCTGAGGAAGAATGTTACTATGCCCACCTCCCATTTAGAGCATTTCCAAGCGTTTAATACCCAGATACCTGAAGGTTGTTAGAAGTTGCTGAAGCAGCACCCCGGCTGGAATGCTGGGAAACGGCAGGGACACTGCCATGATAAGGAGAGCTGGGCCCTCAGCACAATCCTGGGCCCACACTGAGCTTTGAGCCCAGGCAGGTGATAACGGGCGGGCGCAATCTTATCACTGCATCCCCTGCCGCCTGAAATCCAAACATTCAGGAGCCACTGTTTGAATTTCCTCCCGTTCCATGGTGTTCCTGATACTTGCCTATAGCAGAAAGGAGAGGTTTCACCGCAGTGGCCACTAAAGTTCGGCCTGCCTCTTAGCGGCTGTGTGTTTGGAAGAGTCAGTCCAGAATGTATCCCTGTGTCAGGACTTGTAAGGTTTTTTTCTGTTTGGTTGGTTTTTTTTTGTTGTTGTTGTTTTTAGACAGAACTTGTACGGGTGTTTTGTACTGACTGTAGAAGTGAGCATAGAAGCTGGCCATGATGGTGCACAGCTTTAATCCTGGCATTCAGGAAGCAGGTGTCCGATCTCTGTGGATTTGAGGCTAGCCTGGTGTACATATGGAGTTCCAGGGCAGCCAGGGTTACCTGGTAGAGAGACCCTGTCTCAAAACAAAACGAACAAAAAGTGTAGAAGAAATCTTAAGCTAAGTTCAAGTCTTTCAGTGATACTACCCAAAGGAAACTTGAGTAACAAGATTGATTTACCAGAGAAAGAGCCAGGAGATAATTTAACATAAATCAAACTTGGTAATTACACATGGGACAGATAGGATTAGATGGCACAAAGTTTCACAGTTTGCCTTAGCTAAACAAAGGCGCCAGAAACTTACATGACCTTGAGACATGGTCCCATCCCCATGCATTCCTATTCCTGCTCTCTCTCAGGTTTTCCAGACAGGGTTTCTCTATGTAGCCTTGGCTGTCCTGGACTCGCTTTGTAGATCAGGCTGGCCTTGAACTCAGAGATCCACCTGCCTCTGCCTCCCCGAGTACTGGGATTACAGGTGTATACCAAACGACACATTCGTCTAGAGAACCACACGGCCACTGACACGGCCAGAAAGAGTTGCCAGATGGATTTCAGACTTTACATATGGCTCAGGCTGGGGAGTCCATGAAGCTGGAGAGTGGGTCATGTGGGAGAACAGAGCGATTCTGGCCTTTCTGCCTAGTTATTGGGAGACCGGCAAAAAGAGAGGCTGGGTTTATTTGCTCTAGCAGGGTAGCTGCTACCGGTTTGTTCATAACAAAACCAGGTTGGGGTGACTAGGTTTTTAATCTCCATGGCACAGAAGCGGTTTGGCCTGCCCTGTGGCGTGGCTGCCAGGAAAGGTCATCCCCAAACTTGAAGTAGATGTCCGTGAATGTGTTCTGCTGGCTGCCTGCTACTAGCCTCTATCTACTGTTATTTCCTTCCTTGTGATGTTACTGGCTGTCCTGTCTTCCATCTGCATGCCCCTAAGAAGGCAGGCCATCTGCACCCTCACTTCCTACCCCACATCTCTGGACAGACCTTGTTTCCCCTGGAAACGGTCCCCTAGCCAGCTGAAAATATCAACCTAACTTGCATCTAGCCTTTCTTTCAGTCCTGAAAGGAGGCAGGACGCACAGCCGTCCTTTTGCAGCTTAGGTGACTGAGGCCCAAGGACAGAGCATCCTCTGCTCTGGGTTGAGGAACAGTCCCTGACACCTCCATTCTTGCCAGTGTCCCAGTGATGCCTGCATTTGGCCTGTGCTCAGAAGCTCTTGGCTTGATTTTAAGAAATACAAATCCCTGAGCCAAGTGTGGTGGCACACACCTGTAACCGACAGCATTCTGGAGGTCAAGGCAGGAGGATCATGAGTTCTAGAATAATTATATATGCTTAGACCTTGTCTCAAGATAACAAAAGGAAGATACAGGTTCCTAGACTCTGAGACTGACAGGTCGGTATTTAAGTCCAGGGAAGCTGTTGAAATCTCCCCCAAGGGAGAGGACGGGGCAGAGGAGACAGGATACTGTGGTTTGTATGTTTGCGGGGATTGGGGGAGCCTGTGCTGTCTGCTTATGGTGCCCACAGACGCCTATACATCCTGAATGAGCAAGGACATGGGAGATGCCCATCAGTAGGGTCAGGCCTGTTTAAACTCATCACTTCTGGGAACAGTAGGTTTAAACTGAGCTAACCTAGACTTACTGGCAAACAGTGTTTTGAAAAGATTTATTATTCTGCAAAGGTGGGTGGAGTCAGGGTGAACAGGCCTCTATTCAACCCTGATACTAAGTAATGTGTGCATTTTGTGGTTGAGTGGTTCTTGTGAATGCTTGTGAAAGGCTGGTTGCTTTTCATTAAATGCAAAAACAAAACCACAAAGCTTTGTTTAAATTTAATTTCTACTGGCCAGTTTCATCCTTATTTTTGGTTTTAGGCAGTTCGGTTCAAAGGAAGCCCAGCACCCTGATCCGGCAGGAAATGAGAAGAAACTAGCCCTTGCCACCAAAATAAAAACCATTCAGCAAAGTTGTGCTGCTGCCTGGGCCGCTAGGATCAGTGTGAAGCATACACATGTTTACCAGAGACTCACTTTCTTCCCGGGGCTCGGCTCCATCAGTACCATGTTAGTGCGGCTTGCGTTCAAGACAGCCTCCTTTAAAAGGGATGTTTAAATTAATGAATTTGGGGTGGAGAGGGTGTGTTCCTGCTACTGGTGTGCATGTGGAGGTCAGAGGACACGTCAGGAGAGTAATTAAAGTCAAGTCGGGCTTGGTGGCCGGCGCCTTGACTTAACGTGCCGAGCCATCTCAAGTCAGGATAAGTCATTCTAAAGTAGCTGTAGGAAGACGCCATTGTTGTCAACCTGAAGAATGCTGCCCATGTGCACACATCTGTACCTTCCCATTTGAAGCAGTTGAGTGTGATTATGTTGCTTTGGGATTTCAACATCCTAGAACCCTAGGTTTGAATTCTCTCACATCGGCCTCACCATTGTAGAACGGGCATAAGAGGCACATGTGTGATCTTAATCTCCACTGCGTCCCTGTTCCCTCCCACACCCAGATAGGAACTAAATGAGTGATTTATAGTATTTTGGTAAGCCTGAGATAAATCTTACTCTTTTGGGTATTGGGGTTGGATTTAAAATGACTAACTGGTGTGTGTGTGTGTGTGTGTGTGTGTGTGTGTATGTATGTATGTATGTGCGTACAAGTGTTTATGCTGACATCGATATTGGCAATGCTGAGATGAATATCCAGAAGCTCAAGTGGAAGAGCTCTGGGCTGCACCCAGCCCTTCAGCATCGCTTCTGACAAGTATTAGATGCAAATTATCAAGACAGTAAGAACTGCCATGGGCCCTCTGCTCTCCAGTCTTTGGATTTGTCCATCAGTTAAATTCTTTGTGGGCCCATCCTCCTGTCAAGAGGACCATTTAATGCCCTTTTATTTCTGTGACATTGTTGCCATTCAGATACCAGGTCCATCCAAATCCTCAGAGTTCATTAAAAATCATCATTTACCACACAAACCCAGCACTGGGGTGAAGCGAAGCGAAGCGGGGCGGGGGGGCAGTTGTTCCATGTGTGCCCTCAGTTGTTGAAGACTGATCTCTCTCAGGCTCCCGTAACGTGTATATGAACAGTCCTGTTAACGGTTAGTAAAGCTCCAATTAAATTTTTGATGAAAGTTTATGCTGCGTTGCAACACATTATTAAAGACTTAGAAACTGAAAACAACCCTAATGGTCTCTCTAAACACAGCACGGTTTAGCGTGCTGTAGACGAAGGCGGTGCGTGCCGTATCTGGGAATGTATGCTTGGGGAGTGGTGCTTTTGGATGTGCTTTTAGGTGACTTGTCACACCCGTGCTTAGACACTTCCTCCAAGGACTATTGACGGCTCTGTGGCTCTTGGGATAGTCTTGTAGAAAGATCACCGTGTCCTGATGCCAGCAGGGTCCTCAGTGGAGACACTCAGCCATAAGTGCTGAGCAGCGCACACCCATCAGCTGAGCAGGGTAGCCCTGGGCCTTCAGGGCTCTGCTCTTCTGGACCAGTGCCTTAGGGGTAGCTCCAGCACACCCGTCTGTCGTGAGGACCAGGATTGTGGAGATGGCACTGTGTATGTGTATGTTAATGTTGACTTGGCCCCTTCAGGGAGGATTCTTTTTTTTTTTTTTTTTTTTTTTAGATTCTTTTTTTTTTTTTTTTTTAAGATTTATTTATTTATTATTTATACAGTATTCTGCCTACACAACAGAAGAGGGCACCAGATTTCATTATAGATGGTTGTGAGCCACCATGTGGTTGCTGGGAATTGAACTCAGGACCTTTGGAAGAACAGACAGTGCTCTTAACCTCTGAGCCATCTCTCCAGCCCCAGGGAGGATTCTTTTGGTTGTTTTTTGTTTGGTTTTGGGTTTTCAAAAGAGGGTTTCTCTGTGTCGCCCTGGCTGTCCTAGAACTCACTCTGTAGACCAGGCTGGCCTCAAACTCAAGAGATCTGCCTGCCTCTGCCTCCCAAGTGCTGGGGTTAAAAGAGTGAGCCACCACACCTGGCTTAGGGAGGATTCTTAAAAGTTTGGTGTTTGCCCAAATCAGAGCTAGGGATTGCCCTTTGGATAGGGCTGGTGGAGGGAAGCCATCTTGTGTTGCTGAGGCTGTGGAGATTAAGCCTCTGCCATGGAAGATGGGGATTTACAGATTCTCACAGACCTGAGCAAGCTTTAGCGGTTTGCTTTGTACACTCAGCTATGATAGCCTGAATCCGCACAGGTGTTTATGAAGCTACACACTTTCCTTCCAGAGTTGTCTGAACTTTGACTCAAATAAAGCCTAATCAGAAACCTAAGGTGGCACATAGCTGGGTGTGGTGGCACATGCCTCTAGTTCTGGCAGAGGCCAGAGGATTGCCCGTGAGTTAGAGGCCAGTCTGGTCTACATAGTGAGTTCTGGGCCAGTCAGGGCTACACAGTGAGACTGTCTCAAACAAGCCTCAAGAGGAGATGGGTATTACATTTTAAATTACTAATAATGTGCTGTGTGTAATTTCCAGAATGGGTGGTATCAAGTGTGTGGTGTGTGCATATCTATGTGTACAGGTGTGGGCACATACATGTATGTAGGTGTGTGTGTGTGCATGTGCCTGCCAAGGCCTGAAGTTGATGTTGGTAGTTGTCCTTAATTGTTGTTCACTCTATGGAAGTAGGGTCTCTCATGAAACTCTTAAGATCTCCAACTCCAACTAATGTAGGCTTCTGGATACCCAAACTCTGGTTGCCATGCTTTGATGTCAGGCACTTTACCCTGAGCTATCTTCACAGCCCTACAGCATCTTTTTGTGGTAATTTACTGGCTTTGGTGTTATCTCCAGTGAGATGACTTTGTTTTTTCGGAACAGGGTTTCTCTGTGTAGCCTTGGCTATCTTGGACTCGCCTTGTAGACCAGGCTGACTTTGAACTCATAAAGATCTACCTGCCTCTGCCTCCTGAGTGCTGGGATTAAAGGAGTGTGCTGCCACCACCACCCAACTAAACTTTTTAGTGTGTGTGTGTGTATGTTTTGTCTGCATGTGTGCCTGGTCATGGAGATCAGAAAAGGGCATCAGATGCCCTAGAATGAGTTGCAGACAGTCATGAGCCACCATGTGGGTGCTGGGGAACTGAACCTGGGTCCTCTGCAAGAGCAACAAATGCTGGAGCCAACTCCCCATCACCTGGACCACCTCAGTTCAGGCTCTCCTCATCACCTGGACCCCCTCAGTTCAGGCCCTCCCCATCACCTGGACCACCTCAGATCCCGGGAGTGTTTGTGAGGTGCCTTTCTAATGGAGCTTCCTCTACTTGCTCTCATGTCTACCACATGAGCTAGTGTGGATAGACTCTATACCACTTGCTTATCACAATTTTAATTTTAATCATCCTTTTTCTCGTTTCTGCTTTAGCATTTTAAATGGCTGCATGGTGTTCTATCCTCTTTGAATTTGATCTTTACTCATTGTACCATTTTTCTGTCAGTTACTAATGTCACCAAACTGTCAGGCACATAGCCCCTCCTCCCTCCTCTATGCTTTGCCTTGGTGTGAACCTCCAGCTGGCACCTCAGGAGCCCTGTCTCCCTCAGCTTGCTGTTATGGGGGTCATGAGATGGTGTATGGGGAAACGTGTTATTAAAGACCTAGCTGGGCGTCAGTGGCACATGCCTTTAATCCCAGCACTCGGGAGGCAGAGGCAGGTGGATCGATGTGAGTTCGAGGCCACATCGAACTGGTCTACAGAGTAAGTTCTGGGACAGCCAGGGCTACACAGAGAAATCCTGTGTCGGGGGGGAAAAAAAAAAGATTTTGCAGACCTCAATATGAACATGCTTTATTGATGCCCAGAACCTGTACTTGCTGAACCTTACTTCTCCCTCATTTTGGGTCTGTGGCTGGTGTTTTGTGATTGGCATGAAGACGTGTTAAGAGTGTGCAACTTCTGTACGACTGCCTTAAGAGGGAGAGGGGGGAGGCTGCAGGAGAGAAGATTCAGGGAAGTTTAAGGGTTTTTATTCTTTTCTGTTTTCCAGATCAATGTCCGGGTGACCACCATGGATGCAGAGCTGGAGTTTGCTATCCAGCCGAACACCACTGGAAAGCAGCTGTTTGATCAGGTCAGTCTCCTACATCGGGAGGGAACTGACCGCTTAGGACAGGTCTGTGATGGACCAGTCCTTTTGTCTTCTAAGCAGATTGACTTGTTTTGTTCCCTTCCCTTGAACAGAAGAAAATGAAATGGCCTTTGAGAAAGTAGAGTGCTGTTCTGGTTCACGATAGCATCCACTTGGAGATACCTGGAAAGCCGGGTCTTTTTGTTAAATATTCCTAGTTGATAGCATTCATTTGATAACCGGGCTTGTTCATAGCACCACTACTCCAAATACAGTTTTGTCAAATGGCTCAGACCTTCCCAAAGTGGACTAGAAAACATTATTTAGTGTTGTCCGACAGCTGTGTGTCAGGGTCAGCAAGGCTTTTTTGCAGAGGGGCCAGATAGGCAGTCTTTTAGGTTCGAAGACCATGTGGTCTGTGTTGTAACTGTTCATTCTTTCCACTGTTATTGAAATTGGCCACAAATCCGTGAATTGAATGAGCATGACCTCGTTCAAATAAAAACTATACGGGGCACTGAATTTTAAAAGGGATTTCCTGAACCTTCCAAAGAGACAAAAGAAAACAAGACAAAACAAAAGAAGAGAACCACATTCTTATCTTATGGGCAGCACAAATAGTCCACAGGCCAAAGATTTGGCGTCCAGCCTGGCGGAGGCTGTCTTCTGCCGCCTTGTTTAGACTCCTCTTCTGGGGTCCAGACAGAAGCAGCTCTGCTAATGTGAGCACCGTGACAAGGACAGGGCAGAGCGCATCTGACACCTCGTGGTTCTGAGTGCATCGCCCTGTGGTCCCTCTTGCTTTTGTGAGGAAACAGAATATCCTGTGTTCTGTTTCTTAACAAAATACCTCAGGTAGCCAGCTCCAGCAGGCGGTTCCTCTGCCAAACACTTGGTTTTGGAAAGCAGCTTTTCCGGAATGTTCTGCGAGGCTCTCACACAGAATGGAGAGAGGGGTCACCCCTTGTTCCCATCTTGTGGTGCAGGGCTTGGAAAAAACCCTTTTCGGCTCCTTGTTCTGTGCCCGACTTCATAGACTAAATGGGCCCAGACAGTAGGGGAGGGATGACCAAAGATCCTGTGTAATGCTGCTCAGTGGATCCGGGCCCTCAGTGGGGTCTACAGAAACCTCTTTTGGGAGGTGGCAGGGAAGTGTGCCCATGCCTCCTTTAGCCTGAGGTGAGTGGCAGAGATGAAGGAGGGCAAATTCGAGAGAGTAGAAAAGGGTCTTGGGATACAAGGCCAGAGGTGAGTCACAAAGTACCTGATCTCTCCCCAGAGCTTGTCATCCCAAGTGGCCCCACTGCCTCAGGGGTGGCACATAGCATTCAAGGTCCAAACCAGAAGATGGGACTTGCTGGCGCTGGGGAGACCTGGGAAGGGGGTTTCGGCACCGTTGGAGGCTCCGGGTGCTGCTCACCGCCTGTGCTCAATCCAGTCTTCTCTGGAAAGTGACACAGGGCAGTGCAGGGTGGCCCTGCAGCAGAACGCTGGTGCCAGGGCATGCCCAGACCTGTTCTGCAGGGCTGGGCATGGGTCCAGGCTGTCAGTCACTATTATTTGAAGGTTGTTCTCTTCTAGTGAGATTTAAGATATTTTTTGCTCCAGGGTGAGGCTGGATGAAGGATGAAATCTAAAAGGGTCACCTGAAAGATCCCCAGAAGAAGCTGGACACAGGCCCTGAACCCTGGGAGGCACTGTGTCCAGGACCTGAGCCTGAGCAGCGCTCTGCCTGGCCCCCAGCTTTGGCTCTTGAGCACCACCATCCCTTATAATCCAGTGCTGGGCCCAAAGGCAGAACTGCTTTCAGAGCAGAGCAGGGAACTGTAGTGTAAGTAGAGAAATGAAACCATAGTCATAGACCCAAGGTGGAAGAAGCTTGTTCTAGAACAACCATCTAGCCTGATGGAGCCAATCGAAAGGGACCACGAGCATGTCAGCCCCACACTGTGTCAATACCCGCAGTATGCCAATCAGCACCCCACCATCCTGCCCTCTCCGTCTGGGCTGCAGCGTGTTACTGGACTGCAGCTGGAGAGCCAGACGGAGCAAGAGCTGGCATTGGATGTTCTGTGGGACAGGAGGGCTGGGACACAGTGCTTCAGCTGCTGCTTGGGGTTGACTGATCAGGCATCCCTGTCTTTGCCGTCTAAAGCTGGTCATGCAGACCCTTCCCAAGGCAGTGGGAACAGATGGCTTCATGGGAGGGTGGGATTCCCCTATAGGGAGGACCTCTGACCTATGGGGTGCTTTCAGAATGGTGTAAGCTATTTAATATGGTATTGTGGAGGGGATGGGGAGCCCAAGTTCTGAAACGAAACACTGAAGACCATTTATCAGGAACGGTAAGGAGC
>REGO01000033.1:4490938-4524059 GCA_010120015.1 Rhombomys opimus
CACCTCAGATAAGGCGCGGGTTTGTGGGTAGGACGTCTGCGCTCAGCACAAAGGGCATGGACTTCACAAGGCCCTGGGAGCAGAGCACTGTGAAAGAGACCGAATTCCTTCACTCCATGATAAAATCTTGGATTCGGTGTATCCCTGCTGTTCTGTGGGCGAGTAGAGGGAGAAAACGAACAGGGCAGCCCTTGGCAGTTAATAAGCAGGGACTCTGGAGTGCCCCCTACAGATGAAGGTAACAGGCGTGGCCAGGGTTTTATTGGAGATTTCAGGCTTAATTTAAGCCGTTGCCTTGTGTATCTGGTTTCTTCCTCTTTTTAGGGAAGATAATCTCGTCTCGTAGCCGGGGTGGTCTGTAACCCTCACCTTCCTGCCTCACGCCTCTTAAAGTGGGATTGCTGGGGACCATCACACCTGGCTTCCTGTCAGGCTAGTGTGTTTACCTTAAACATCACAGGAACTCTTGAGAAGCATGGAAACCTCTTCTAAAGGTTTAATGTTGCCTGTCATGGCATTTAAAATCACAACATCTAAGAATTGGGACTTAGTTCTTTTAATATTTTTTTAATTACATGTGTGTGTGTGCATATGAGTGTAGGTGCCTGCAAAAGCCAGAAGAGGGGGGTCAGAGCCCCTGGAGGTGGAGTTGCAGGCTGTTGTGAGCTTCATGACTTAGGTGCTGGGAACCAGACTCAGGCCTTCTGCAAAAACAGCATTTGCTCTTAACCACAGAGTCACCTCTCCTCCCTCGGGGACCTAATCCAGATGATGTTTGGACACTGCTTTTCTGTCCCCAAGACACTCTGAAGATAACCAGCCTGGAGAACTTTAACGACATAACACAGGAAGTTTTCCCCCTCGTGGTGTCCTTGCTACAGTTTTGGACTGAGATCTTAGCGTAGCGATGAGGGTTTCATATTTCTAGAGGCTGTTGACATGTGAATATGGACCCCTACCCATTGCAGTCTTACAACCCTGGAACCGCCCTCTGCCAAGGGCCTTTGCCTGTCCTCAGGAAGGTAGACTCCAGTTGGCTTACGGGAAGATGGATCAAGTCTTGTGCTGGTTATTAACAGCCATTTCCCACCTGGGTGCCCTGGTGCGGGGCAGTGTGCCTGGACATTCCTGGAGATGGACTGGTGGTTCTGTGCTCTCATCACAGCCTGAAGCAAGGGGCTTTGGGTGAGAGTTTGTAAAACTTAGATAACCCTGAGTCTGGCCAGGTTCAGGCTAAAAATGTATCGTTTGTGCTTTCACCTGACATCTGTGGTTCAGAGGTTAAGGGTGAGATTCTAGTCCTGTTTATTGTACCACAGTGTCAGTCTCTGGGGCCTGCTGAGCTCCTGCGGGAACCTGCTGTTGCCTGTGTTGAGGGGGTTTCTCTCTCACAGTGGGCCTCTCGCTCTCTCTCGCAGGTGGTAAAGACCATCGGCCTCCGGGAAGTGTGGTACTTTGGTCTCCAGTATGTAGACAATAAAGGATTTCCTACCTGGTTGAAACTTGATAAAAAGGTAAGTAAGGTTAACTATTTATGGGCTATTAATCGGAAGCCGATTCTGTTTAAAGCCAGAATGCTTTAACTGCATTTTTGTCTTCTTGTTCCTTGTTATTTATATAAAGTGTTTGTAGACAGAGGCTACAGGCTTCCAGAAAGGGACAATATGGAATAGAATTAGATCTTGGCTAATTCTCACCCCTCCTCCTGGTTCCCTCTTCGAGGCAGGAAATGGTTAACTGCTTCATTTTTAGTTGGCCTTAGTTTTTTTTTTTTTTTTTTTATGAGTCACCCGTCATATTGTCAGAACCTGATGCCGCTCTGTTTGAGACTGTAGTAAATTATCTTCTAGCTCCAAAGATTAGATAACCCCACTCCCAGTAATGAAATCATCAGCTAAGTGTATTTTCTTCAGACCCTTGGCAGGCTGTGCATTTTCCCCCACCTCACTTTCCATGTCACTGTAAGGAGGGTGAGGGAGGGTCATGACATTCATGGTCCAGGACCAGACCAGCCTCAGGACCGTGCACAACAGGAAGGACATGCATCACTCCTGAATGAATTCCCTGCAGTTTGAAAGCGTGCTCCCAAGAAATGAGGATGGGGCGAGTGGTCCTGCAGCTCAGTAGCTGGGTTTCCAGCAGAGGGGGGGGTGCTATGGACTGCCTGCCTGCCTCAGGCTACAGCAGTGGATTCCAGGGCGAGGGAGTGTGGCTGAGTTGCTTCCTGGTATGAGACCCTGTGTAAACCAGGCATGGTGGGTCCCGCAGTCCAGGACTCAGGAGGTAGAGGCAGGAGTATCAGAAATTCAAGACCACCCTCCATAGTGCGACCTCTGATATACTCTTGGATGATGACAGCAATGATTATGTGATAATTTTGAGTCACTGGTGCTCAGGGATGGCCTGGAGTTGGTTCTGAGCACTACCGTCTGTCTCACAGGTCTCTGCACAGGAAGTTCGGAAGGAGAACCCTGTCCAGTTCAAATTCCGGGCCAAGTTCTACCCCGAGGATGTGGCTGAGGAACTCATCCAGGACATCACGCAGAAGCTGTTCTTCCTTCAGGTCAAGGAGGGCATCCTCAGCGACGAGATCTACTGTCCCCCAGAGACAGCCGTGCTGCTGGGTTCCTATGCAGTGCAGGCCAAATTCGGAGATTATAACAAGGAAATGCACAAGGCTGGGTACCTCAGCTCCGAGCGGCTGATCCCTCAGAGGTGAGCTGAGGCTGGCCTGGGTGAGCACAGGCCCCGGCCCAGGGAGGAGAGAGGTGCAAAAGGGAGCAGGGAACTGTGTCAGGGTCCAGTGAACTTTAGGCTGGTACTTTCCTGAGTGCTCCCTTTGGAATGTTCTGAGCCAGCACGTTCCTCTGATGATTAACTGTCCCTTCCTCATGGGTCTGTTGACCAGGCCCCTTCTGACCTGCCAGGTATACAGTAACCTGGCCTCTGGCAAGCCTGTCTTTTCTTACTAATGGCGACCAAAAAAAAAAAGACACCCCCTTTGGAAGAAAAGGTCATTTAAAATATTCTTTTAAAGACTTCCAGTGGGATTATATTTATTGAAAGGCTAAACCTTTAGGTTTACGCTCAAGAAAGAAAACCAGAAGAAACAAAGACTTGCCGTGATGGTCTCATTCAAAAGAACAGTAAGGGGGAGAGGAGTGGCCTGGAGAGATGTCTCAGCACTTAAAGGCACTGACTGCTCTTCCAGAGGACCCAGGGAAAAAAAAAATATTAAAAAAAAAAAGAATGTGTGTGGGAAGTGGCCTCGTGGCTCACAGCTCACAGCCCTGAAAGGTGACAGGCCCATGTTTCTCGTTTTGAATCCCAGAGTCATGGACCAGCACAAGCTCACCAGGGACCAGTGGGAGGACCGCATCCAGGTGTGGCACGCGGAGCACCGGGGGATGCTCAAGTGAGTGGGGCCTCTTCAGCTTTCCTTCTCATGGGACTCCGGGCAGCACTCTTGGAGAGGTCAGCTTTTGGTCTTCGTGCTTGGTAAAGTCCAAGACAGACAAGCAGGGCTCCCTCGGGAGAAGACTGTCTGAGTCGTGTTTTTTAAACAAGGCCTGGTGGTCTCACCTGGGGGAAGAAGCAACGCGGTTGAACCCTCAGCTGGCTCTACCCGTCCCTTCAGAGGGAAGGCCAGGGCCGACATTCGCTGAGGGGAGCACTGGTCACCACAGGGGTGGGGTCTTCACCCCTCGTCAGCTCACGTGCTTATTAAAGTTATTGATTCGACACTAATCATACGTAAGCATGGGCTGCCTGTTAGAAGGGCAGTGAAGCTCGCGGGACAGGAGTGGGGCCTTAGGGCACTCAGACGAAGACCAGTCCCTGCCTTTGGCCCTGTGCGCACCCCAAACTACTTCCTTGCAGTTTGGGGGCTTGGGGACTCTGTGTGCCACAGAGACCTTGAGCAGGCCAGGAGCCTTTGATTGTCCCTTGTTGGGATCCCAGGTTGTTCCATGAGTGCAAGAAACAGGGTTATCCTAGCAAGAGAATAAAAAGAAGGAAGTCTGTCTCCTCAGAAGCCAGGGCAGATCAGTCTGTTCTCCCTGAATGTGTGGGATGGATACATTCCAGGGCTCAGGCTAGCACAGGCCCCTCTCAGGGAGCTGCTTACAGGCTGTCCGGCTGCCTTGGTTGCTCCACACCTCACCCACCTGTCCGTCATACCTCCACGTGTCTCCATGTCTACTCCACATGACCGGCCTGCATTTCCAGCATAAGCAGAGACTTGGGGGTGGGGGTGAATGCTGCTAACCGGAACACCTCTGTTTTCTTTCCCGTTAGGGACAGTGCTATGCTGGAGTACCTGAAGATTGCCCAGGACCTGGAAATGTATGGGATCAACTATTTTGAGATCAAGAATAAGAAAGGAACAGACCTCTGGCTTGGAGTTGATGCCCTTGGACTAAATATCTACGAGAAAGATGACAAGTGAGTTGGAGTTGATCATTGATTTTAGCCTGGAAAACAGGTGAAGTGTCAGAGAGTGTGTGTGTGTGTGTACATGTGTACATGTGTTAGACTGTGTGGAAGCATCTTATGTGGAGGCCTGGAAGTTAGCACCTGCTACATCCAGGCTATTCCACACTGCAAGGAGCCTGTGTCAAGGGAGGGCCCAGCATGCGGTGACTTTAGGGCCCTGAGCGCTGCGAAGTAGAGAGAGACAAACGACTTCCCCCTCCACGGCTGTTCCTAGGCTGTTGCTAGCCACGGTGGACTCCTGGCTGCAGGCTTGTGCTAATCCAACCAGGAATGTTGATAATGCCACCAGACACCCCAGGATTCTGTAAGCAGCAGTCGCAGCCTGAACAATTAGCTAAATCCCCTGAGCCTGCACAAGGTGTCTAATTGCTTCACAGCCATTACCCTGTCGAGCTAGGTCTGTGAGCGAGACAGACAGCTGTCTGGCACTGGGGGCCTCTTGTCAGCTGCAGGTTTCCATCCCTGGGCCGCCTTCTTCCCACCAGTGAGAAATCGGCCCACTTTACCACAGGTGAGCCGCTCCTGGTGGGTGCCTGAGCGCAAAGGACAGGCTCTGGCTGAGCAGGTGTGACACAAGGGTGCCTCAGGTTCTTGATGCCCAGTTCGTAGGACACGTTTGTGAAATGGAGGCCTAGAACTCTGAGATGCAGCCAAGCCCCGTGAAGCGTGTCGAGGTGTGCCATTCTCCCTCAACTCTTGTCAGTTACCCCCATCTCTCACACACCCTGTCCCCATGGTCTCTCTGGAGTTACCAAGGAGAGTGGCCCTGCTGATAGTAAATGACATGCACATAAAGAACGCAGCTAGTGGCCGGGCGTGGTGGCACACACCTTTAATCCAGTGCTGAGGAGGCAAAACTCTGTGAATTTAAGGCCAGTAGGAGATACACAGTGAGAACCTGTCTAAAATAATGAATGAATGAGTGAATGAATGACATTATTTAGAACCATTCAGAACATCCCAGGCACCCTGAACCCTTGGAGTCCAGGGGAGCTATGGAGGGCACTCTCAGAACCAGCCCACAGACCTTCCTCTATCTCGGAGTGGAGGCTGGGCCCATGAACCGTCACCATGCCAAAAAGCCCCAGCCTGGCACCAGAAAGTCAGAGCACTGGGCCCTGCCTGGTCCTTGTGGAAATGCATGTGGGAAGCTGCCTCTGTCTTTCAGCTCCATTTTTGAGTGGCCAGATTTTGTAACAAGCCCTGGCAAAGGCTGCCAAACAGGTTTTTCTAGCCGTAAGAAACAGCGATAGGCAGGAACTTGCTGATGTCAGTCTGTAACCACCTTAGTTCACAGAAATGTCACGTAAATTTTGAGCTGTGCTGGGCTGGGCCCTCCCGTTGCCCCTCGGGCTCCCATTCAGCAGCCAGCTGCCATTCTCGGCAGTGGTTCTCAGTGGCGGGCAGCAGGCCCAGCCCCATCACCAAACCTTCTAAAGAAGGCACACCCGCTCCTCAGAGGAAAGGCGTTTAAGTAGGCACTGAATCAGTTGACAGCTCCGCTTTTTCCCAGTTTGCAGTAGCTGTTAGAGACGGTTCTGGGCTCCCAGGGACCAGAGCTCTAAGGGCCAGGGTATCGGATTGCATCCTTCACCAATAGCACTAATGGTGGGGATTGGATATTCTTGATGCATTGTTAATAAGGGCAATCTGATACGCAAATAAACAGATATATCTCTATCATAGCCTTTTTGAAATTAAATGGGCTCTGGCTGGGCAATGTCTCCCAGGACCCCCTTTTCATGGTTATATGTCACACAGTTCAATGGGAGTGTGGATTCCAAAGGCCTTTGTCTCTCCCTTTCTCTAACCCTTGGCTTGGGAGGACAAGGGGGAACTAGGCCAAATCTCCCCTCTCTCTCCTAGGCATTATTCACAGAAGTCCAGATGAGCTGGATTATAATTCCTCCTGACACTCTCATACCAAAACACTGTGACACAAAGGTAAATTAAAACTGAGGACGCCGAGGCTGCCCAAATCCGTAGTCTTTGGCCAGCGACTATCCCTCACTCCCTTAGTATAACCACTCTCTGTGTCGCTCCGTCATGAGGTGGTTGTGTAGGCAGCCTGGCTCAGGGCTTCACGTCTTTAGGAGAGCGGGACCTGGGAAGCTTGTAGACAGGTTGGAGACTCTGTTCCAGCTATTTGCTCACTGAGAAAGGCTTAACTAGAGTAGTGCTTTCTGGCCTGGAGCACTCTAGCCTAGAGCTGGTGTTATGTCTCCCCATGAGCTGTGGAATCTGTACTCATCCCAAGAAATGGAAACACAGATTGAAGGGTAATAGAACACAGCCTTGTATTTTATTTGCTGAATTTTGACAAATACACCTGAAAAAAAAAATCACAAATTCTACCAAGACATAGAAATTTGTCATCTTCAGAGCTGCGGATTTTAACTTGAAAAATTAAAAAAATAAGAAAGCTGTTTCAGACTCAAGTTTTAAATAGTATGAGGAATCCCCATACACCTTTGACCCATCATCCTCCGACTCTAACATTGGCAGACCCAGGTGTAACCAGTAGAATGCTAGTGTCGCTGCCCTGTGGTGACAATCTGTGGGTCTCTGTTCTGCTTGTTCTGCTAACAGCTGTTTCCGCTTCCAAAACCTAACCAGCGTCGACACAGTGCGCAGCTGTCCTTGGGGCTGGACTGAGGTGGTTTTTGTCATTGCTGCTTTGGAAAATCTGCAGCTTGCATTGCCTGAGATTTGCTCACAGTGAGATTTGAGTTTTACACTTTGGGTGAGAATCCCACAAAAGTGCCTCAGGGCCTCCCACAAAGCGACATGTGGTGTCGTTAGGTCAGGCCAAGCCTCCAGCGGGTGAGTCAGTGCCGGCCGGGACCCTTCCAACATGTCTGTCCTTTCAGTATAGCTGGTAAATACATTTTGGCGAGATTCTGTGAAGCTCTGTGCTTACTGACACTCGTTCTTAAACTTTCAGTTATTGATTCTAATGTTCATGGATAGAACTTTCCTGGGATTAGTACTGTGTTAAGAAATGGCAATCTGGGGCTGGAGAGATGGCTCAGAGCTTAAGAGCACTGTCTGCTCTTCCAGAGGTCCTGAGTTCAATTCCCAGCAACTGCATGGTGGCTTATAACCATCTATAATGAGATCTGGTGCCCTCTTCTGGTGCGTAGGCATACATGCTGGCAGACTACTGTGTAGATAATAAATAAATCTTTAACAAGTATATTTTAAAAAAAACAGAAAAGGTAAACTGGAAGGGACCAGCTTTTTTTTTCTGTTTATTCGGTTCTCTGTATTAGCGTGAACTTGTGGGTACTTGTTCACAGTAGGGTTTACTTTGTTAATGAGGTTGTTTGGGATTCAGCGTGTAGGAGACCTTGGCATTGGTACAGGTGTTCTTTACGAGTGACCCCATCGTGCTGAGGGTGTCCTTACCCTGTTCTGTGCATGTCCAGCAACGAGCCATCTCCACATTCCTCTGGTTCTTGATGGAGAGTCTCATCATCATTAGCCTCCTCCTCCTCCTGCTGTTCCTCTCCTCCTCCAATTCAAGGGCTTAGAAGTAGCCCAGGCTACTGTAGAGCTCGCCAGTCTCCTGCCTCAGCTTCCCAAGTGCCTGGAATCTAGGCATAAACCTCCATGCCCAACTCTTCTCCCCAGCTTTTAAGCAGGTGACACATGAGGCACATAAATCCTGCGGCAGCCTTCTGGGTGGACAACGCTCACGTCTTACATGTGATCTCTTTTTAGACAGGGAGAGGAAAAGAGGATCCTCATAGGCTTTCATTTTCCAACTGGTTAAGAAGTAAAGGAGGTTCTCTAACTCAGGAGTGAGTCACCGCTTTCATGCTTAGCCCCTGCTTGGCACCTGCTTATGAGCAGCTCCGGCTTGTTACACGTGTGGGCTGTCAGAGTCTTGAGGGCCATGCTGGACCCAGCCTTTGGAAAACAGACACCAGCTGAGGTTGGAGGCCTGGCATTTCTAGGTCAGAAACTAGAGAGACCTGTATAGACAGGAGCTGCAGCACAGAGCCTGGCCTCCGTGGGATTGGGGAGTCAGTGTTGTTGACCTGGCTGTGTGGCCATGCGGTCATGGGCTGAGTAACTGTCTCCTGGTTCCTAGCTCTTTTGTGGCCAGCTTTTGCTCTTAGGGTCTGGGGTAAGTGTCCCAGAAGCAGCTGCAGCTGCAGCTTTTCCCTGTGAGGGGGACACAGGCAGAAAATGGTAGCAATGCCAGGTCATAGCTGTATTTCAAGTGTTCTTCGACTTGTCAGCAAGACTATATTGGTGAAAGTCCTGGATCCCAGGGGTGATGGTGAAATGACAGCTATACTGCATTTAAACCGTGGTGCATGTTGGCATTGGGTTAGCAGCAAAGGTGAGAGATCACTGAGGACAGGCCAAAGGCCTGGCGCATACACCAGGCTGCCCAGTGTCCTACAGCTTCTGCGGTGCCCTGGATACTGTCCCTGGAAGCCACCTGCCGTGCTTCTTTAGAAGTCTTCTTGTGGCCTTCAGAGGCTACCTTGGGTTTTTGACCCAGCTTTCACTGCCAAAGCAGGACCCATCCTGCCCGTTAATGTTAGGCACTGAATTCCACCCCAGACCCCAGGCTATCTGTCATCTGCTCAAAGTGGAAACCATAGGAAATGACTGAGGTTTCAAAACTATTTTTATTTTAGGGGTGTGTGTGTGTGTGTGTGTGTGTGTGTGTGTGAGAGAGAGAGAGAGAGAGAGAGAGAGAATGCGTGGGTGGTATATGCACACATGGGTGTGGCTGTGTATGTACAGGATCCAGAGGACATCAGATTGATGTCACGATTGATCATGCTTCACTTTATTCCCCTGAGACAGGGTCTGTCATTGAAGCTAGATGGAGGCCAGGGGAACTCAGCTTTCCTGTTGTCTCTGTGGCCACAGTGCTTTTCATATGAGTTCTGTGGATTTGAACCCCGAACTCCAATTTTTACACTTAGGCAGAGAACACCTCACCTGCTAAGCCATCTCCCTGACCCAGGGCTGTTTTTGATGGCAATACTTGTGGTTTAGAGAGTCTGTTTAGAATCCAGCCTTATTTCTGTTAAGGTTTTGGAGAGAAGGGTGGGACACAGTTAAGCAAAGCAGTGTGGTCTTGACATCTCTTGATGGAAAAGTCCGAATTGAGGCCAGTGAGGTAATGACGTTGAGTAGTAAGGCCAAATAGGGCTTTTGTGTAGTCTCTGACAGGGCAGCATCTAGCCAGGCCATGTGCCTGGCCAGGATGAGAGCCGGAAAACACCCCTGCCCACCCCGGGAGTCAGAACCTTCTCTGGGAGGAAGGCCCATATGGAAAACAAGGCATGTTTTTATAACGCTTAGAGTAACATGGACTTAACACTTCGCTGGTTTCTGTTGGAGAGGAAAGAAGGGGGGAGAGGACAAGGAGACGTGTCGGCAGCCCAGAACCCTATGTTGGAAGTGTAGTTTTAGAGCTGAGAGATGCTCTCAGGTGAGTAAAAACTCTGTTACATATCTGAAGAGAGAACTGGCTGGCTGATAGGGGAGTAATGAGACCAGCAGGATGGACGTGGGCTCTGGCCGTGTGAGAAGATGGGTAGTGTAGATTTGGGTGCCAGGGAAGAGGGTCAAACAGGACAGAAGATATCCCTCATTAAAAATCCTTTTACCACAAGGTGACCCAGGGTGACACACCACAGCCACCTGAGACAGAAAAACTAGAAAGTGGCTGCACCAGAGTTACTCCTACATTTGGTTGAACCTGGGATGGCAAAGGCTGTTTAAACGTGGTGTGTTTTGTTGTTGTTTTAATTACACTTCTTGGACTTGCTTTGTATTTTAAATTAAGAGGTTTGCTAAGGTCTCTCAGTCTAAGAGCGCACGCTTGTATGTATGTATGTGTGTGTATGTATCTGTATCTGTACCTGTATCTAACTCACTGCTGCTTTTCTTTTTATAACCTCAGGTTGACCCCGAAGATCGGCTTTCCCTGGAGTGAAATCAGGAACATCTCTTTCAATGACAAGAAGTTTGTCATTAAGCCCATCGACAAAAAGGCACCTGTAAGTTCAAGTGTAGACCGGGTCACTGCTTATGGTCTCATAGCCGACTGGGTTTTCAGAAGAAGGCGGTGTTCCTCAGGCTTCCCTCTAATAGAAGCTCAGAGATCTTTGAGTCACGGGGCTGACACTGCAGTGGGAGGTTGCTATGGAAACCAGATGGCGCCATCCAAAGCTACATGATGTAATCCTAGTCTTCATACAGAGAAAAGACAGTTCTCAGTTCTCATCGACCTTGACCAAGCAATGATAAGCATTTCCCAAAATGACACAGTTCTGCGCGGCGCACCCAGCTTGCCTAATGTTCGTGTGGGCAGCCAGCCTACCCCTATACCAGCTTGTGGGTGGAGCTCGTGCTAGTGTCTCCTCAGTGGCTGTTTGGAGCATAGATGAGTGCAAAGAACAAAATTGGGGCTTTCTGTAAGGCTTTGGGCTTAACAGGCAAACATTCCAAGTGTTCCGGAGCCTGGTGGTCCCCAGGTTTCTACTCTCCCTCTTGCTTCCTCCTTACCTTGGGGCACCCCACCTTTTCCCTGTGGTCACTCTATCCATCACATGCTCTTCACGCAGTCACTGTGGGAAGCAGAGTGTAAAGTAAGAGCTGAAAGGACCAATGGATTATGAGACGTTGAGGGTTTTTTTTCTCCACTTTTTTTTTTCAGTTTATTTTACATCCCAAGGGTGCCTCCTCCCTCCTTTCCTCCCAGTTCTCCCCTTTCCCCTCTTTCACCCTCCCCTTCTCCCCTCTTATCTAGAAAAGGGGAGCCTCCCCCATATCAACTCTCTATACATCTAGTCACATCAGGGCTGAGCATATCCTCATCCCCTGAGGCCAGGCAACAAGGCAGTGCTGCCAGGGGGAAGTGATCCAGAAGCAGGCAACAGAGTCCATGTTAGAAACAGGCCTCTCCCCCTCCACATGTGCCCCATTTAAAGAACAAGCCACTATCGGCCACATATGTACAGGGGGCCTAGGTCCTTACCATGCACGCTCCTTAGTTGATGTCTCAGTCTCTGTAAGCCCCCATGGGACTGGGTTAGCTGTCTCTGTTGGTCTTCTTGTGAGGTTTCTGTCCCCTCCAGGTCTTTCATCTTTTTCCCACAATACTTCCACAGGACCCCTGGAGCTCCTCCCTATTCTTGGCTGCAAGTCCCAGCATCTGTCTTGATCTGCTGTTGGCTGGAGCCTCCCAGACAACAGTCAAGTGAGGCTCCTGTCTACAAGCATAGCAAAGCATCATTAGTGTCAGGGGCTGGCTCTCTACCGTGGAGTGGGTCTCAGATTGGGCCAGTCATTGGTTGGACATTTCCTCAATCTTTGTTTTCCCTTTATCCCTGCACTTGTAGGCAGGTTGATTTTTGGATCAAATTTTGTCAGTGGGTTGTTTCTCCCCTCCCTCCACTAGCCCTGCCTGGCTAGGAGGTGGTCACCGCAGTCTTCATTCCTCCCCCACCCACACCCACCCCCGGTTAGGAGTCTCCGCTAGAGTCACACCCATGTCCTCCCAGGACCCTACCCAGCTGCAGGCCTCCTCAGCCTGCAAAGAGATGTCCCCCTCAGTTTCCCTTCTTATTCCCAGCACTCTTACCTCCTACCCCTATTCTCCCCATATCTGATCTCCATCCTTGTCTCCCTCCCCAGTTCCTGCTCTTCATCCACCTCTGCTGTCTATTCTATTTCCCCTTCTGAGTGAGATCCTGGCACCTTCCCTTGGGCCTTCCTTGTTATTTAGCTTCTCTGGGTTTATTTGAGTTTCGTTCTGTGAACATGTAAACTTTTAGCTGATGTTAGCTCAGAATATCGAAGACATGTGGATACACCTGTAACACGGTGGAAATGGCAAGAATTCTGTTTTCCAGTTTGGAGGTATTTTTTGTTTTTAAGTGTGTGTGGTTTGAGCTTGCTCTGGTTTTTACCACAGTTCTAGGTTGGGAAAGACTTTGTGTCCGCCCCCACCCCCCTTTGTTACCTAGTTACAGTGGTTACCTTAGAGCAAACATGTGCTGTGACCATACTGTAGATGTCTGCTAAGCCTCTTAGGGCGGAGTGCCGCTTTGCAATGGCAGAGCCACTTGGAACACTCTGGTACTGCCAGTTCCCCCCTGCCTCCCCCATCCTCCCACCCTCCCACCCCCCCACACACATGGGCTAGGCAATCAGAATTGTAAAGTCAGCAGGTCTCTCTCGACTTGGCTTGTGTAAGTATTTTATTGAAATGTTCCCTGCTGTTTGTAAACTTGTGACTCCTCCACTCCACTGGCACTCACATAGTTCTTTAAAATGACACTGTGTTTATTACAGACTCGGCTCCATGGTGACGGCTCCATCAGTGTGCAGCCCCACTAGCTGAGGGTCATAGTGAACCCATGTTCTGTGGGCAGTGAGGTGGGATGGCTTGAAAAGCCAGGCATTTAATTCTGAAGTCTGGGTAGCTTGGTTTCTGCTCAGTGTGGTGCTGATACATTTGCAGAACTTTTTTTTTTTTTCTCTTTTTAATTCAGCTGACAGTAGAGGAGGTCTTTAGGGCCAGGGTGTTGAAGAATGTGCATGCACGTTGCTATACATTTTAGCTTTTGAAAATCGAAAGAATGCAGAGGCAGTCATGGTTGGTGTGATTAAATTAGTGCGCACATGGCCTATCATGTGGGAAGCTTTAAAGAAATGGGTGCCGGGGAGATGCTTGCCGAGAAGCATGAGACCCTGAGTCTGGGTCCCAGTGCCTACATCAGCGGCAGGTGCACTTGGAGGCTTGTGGAACCCCAGTGCTGAGGGGAAGGTGAGACGCACACAGGCAGCTCTGTGGAGCTCGGTGGCCAGCCAGTCTAGCTCAGTTTCTGAGCTCCAGGTTGGAGGACACCCTGCCTCAGGAAGAAAAAAAAAAAAAAACAGGTGGGGAGGGAGAGCTATAGAGGAAGACCTCATGACATCGGTACACCCCTCCCCCAGTACACGCCCTCTGGCTGTGTTCCAGGATTGACCCGTGGACATGGGCAGTCGCAGGTCTGCATCGTGGTGGGAAAAGCTCTAAAACCAGGCAAAGAGTAGGATTCTCACGGCGAATCTAACAATGCCTCTTAGAGGAAAAGTGACGCCGGCTGAGGAGAGGGAAGGGGATAGCTGGGCCTTTCAGTATAGGCCTGAATTGTGGCAGTATTAGCTCGGGAGCTGATGGAGGAGGCAGTGATCAGGTGGCCCTCCCTACCCCTCCAGGGCTGTGGAGTAGCCATGCCCAGTCCCAGTATTTTACTTTGTGCACAAGAAAGCCACATTTTCAAGGTTAGGCTTTGACATAAAAGACTGCAGAAACCCTGAAGGTGATGAAGGAGGTATAGGATTTCCTACTGGGTGTAGCCTTGTGAAGGGAACCCTGGGAATTTACAAAGCTTCTCTAGAGGGCCAGGAGGCCCTTTGGGGCCTGGTTTTGACTTTTAGGTGGGATCTCCGATCTCCTTTCCCAGGCAGCCTGTGAAGGGCCAAGCAGTCACCTTTCCCTTCAGAATAGGCCCTACTGTTCCTAAAGCAGCCAGGGAAAGGCAGAGAGCTCTCAGACACCTTCAGTGGCTTTTGAACTGTTAGGAATCTGGATTCTGCTCAGCAGAAGGCTCAGAGCAGCCTTCTTAGGAGCCCCTCTGACACAACAGAGGGTCCTGGAATTGGGCTGTGGCCTCATGGGAACTTCCTGGGAGTGTGCCGTGGCTTGTCTTCTTTGCCTGACAGGATGTTGGGTGTCTGGAGGTCCCCTTTCCGTGCTTTTCTTGTGCCTGCTCTTAGTTTTTAGTACATGGACTGCCTGTCCACTGAGAAAGCCTCCCCTTGTCCCTTCTTTTTGCATTAAAAGGCGCATTGGGGAGGTGAACTCAGGACTCTAACTTGAAGTCATAACTGGCTTCTTTCAAAGGCATGAGAGAAACTCTCACCCCTCACCCATCCAGCTTGCCAACTGCTAACTCTGGAGTGTTTTCCAGTTTCTGGGTCCGTTTCTTGCAGGCAGGGTTTGGGGCAGTCTCCTGTAACTTGTAGTTCTGACTCTTGAATCTTTGTGATTTTTTTTTTTTTTTCCTTAAGGGGAGTTGGTGCATTTCCTTGCACGTACCTGTGAGTCACAATGGAACATTTTTGGGCTGTGTGCCTCTGAAGCCTTGAGCCAAGGTTGTTTTCTCTTGTGTAATAAGAGATAGGTGGCTCATAAAAATTCCTCCTTGTCTTAGCACTATGGACTCCTCCCAGGAAAAGCCAGTCTGTGAAACCAGAGCCCCACCCGGGAAGTTGAGGGTTCCAGGTGGCCTCACATAGACAAGGGGGACTAGCTGGGCTGCCCTTTGCCTGTCCCTTGGCTGTTCCAGCATGCTGTCAGTCTCTGAAGTGGCCGTGGATGGGATGCACACTGCTGGCTTCCATCACCTTCCTTCCAGATGGCTGGAAAGCCAGGAGGTGTTTCCAGATAGACCGTGCCTTCCCTCTGTCCCTGAACTAGCCCTGGAAGGAGCGAGAAGTTAGGAGACAGAGCTGTCTGCCATCTTCATGGCCCTAAAACCCTTGTAGCCACTGGTGACAAAGCTCCAAATACCATGCTCTGCCCTCTCTGAGAAAGCAGCTGCTTGCATTGTGAGTACAAAGGGCAGCTTTCACTAGTAGCCCCCGTGCGTGGCAGCCAGTGTTTCCTGTCCCAGGTCCTACTTAAATCTCTTATGAACATTCTCTGATCCAGTACTTACCTTTCCATTATACTGTCACCCACATTCCATGACCCGAGGCTGAGTGATGGAGTGGCTTGCTTGGGTTATAGAACTCAACTCAGCTGTGGTGCTGAGCATTAACAGCTGTCACCCAGCAAATATTTGTTGAGCACCAGTAACTACTGAGTGTTGATTTGGTCCTAGAAAGACAGATGAGTGGACGGCCCCTGTTCTTGGGGAACTGGGAGCCAGATGCAGAACTAGGCAGTGGAGTGCCATGCTTACACAGTGGCAGACCCCTCTACCAGATACAGCAGGCACAGAAGCAGGGCTGGGATCATTGGGTGGATGGGGTGAACTGGGACAGGATGCTGGGAGGCGCAACAGTGCAGCTCAGGAGTTGACACCGGTGTTAGGCCTGGCGCTGTAAGGCTGTGGTGTATCTCTGGCCCAGGAATCTGGAGCAGTGGAGATCAAGGCAGTGACCAGTCTGTAGCAGTGTGACAGGTGACAGGCTTGGCAGGAGACAGGAAGCTCAGAAGTTGAGGGGTAGTGTACATGCAGGACCAGGAAAGGAAAGGATGGATGGTGACAGGATGGGGGCCTGGAGAAGCAGACACCAAAACATGCTACGCTGGGAGGCCAGTGATAACCAGCTTTCTCAGTGCAAGAGAGGCCTCTTGGTAGAGCGCTATAGGTGGAGATTTAGCATATACACACCTATGCTAGGCACAGCACAGACCACGCATATACAAATGTACACACATGCACATATACAGATTACCCCCTCCCCCCAGTTGACCCACCAAGCGTATATTCCACATAGGAGGAGTAGACATTTCTGATCGCCTGTGGCTTTTGGTCTTTTAGAGAAGGCTCATGAACTCTGAGAAGTGTGGTCTTGGGAAAGAGGGCTGTTGAAGGAGAGGAGGCTGAGCCCACCCTGTTCTGTTTTGTAGGACTTTGTGTTCTACGCCCCACGCCTGAGAATTAACAAGCGGATCCTGCAGCTCTGTATGGGGAACCATGAGCTGTACATGCGCCGCAGGAAGCCCGACACCATTGAGGTGCAGCAGATGAAGGCCCAGGCTCGGGAGGAGAAGCACCAGAAGCAGCTGGAGCGGTGAGTGGGGGGCCTGTGGCGGGACACAGCCCCTGTCGGGGACGCCAGGCAGACAGACAGCCTGGCAGCAGGGGACCCAGTCTGAGCAGGGACTGTCCTGTGAGCTGTTCCCACCTGATTCGTCACCGTCAGGCACAGGCTGTGGCACCCCTCTGCTTGCTGCAGCAGGCAGCAGCTTTGTCTGCAGGTCTGGTCTGCCTGAACCTCACCCTTCCTTCATGTCTGCCTCTTTCCCCACACCAGACAACAGTTGGAAACGGAGAAAAAGAGGAGAGAGACGGTGGAGAGAGAAAAGGAGCAGATGCTCCGGGAGAAGGAAGAGCTGATGCTCCGGCTGCAGGACTATGAGCAAAAGACCAAGAGGGCCGAGAAAGGTCAGCAGTCACACCGTCTCCCCTTCCCACCCTGCCCCCACAGTCACTAAGGGGTTGGCTGTTCCCCCAAGAGAGCTGGGCAGGGCTGGCTCACAGCCAAGAGGGAGCTTGTTCAAGAGTGCTGTCTGTTTAGCACAATCCCCCTAAGATGGTTGAGCCATGACAATGCTGTCATTGAGGGTAGAAAGCTTTTCCCCCCTACTTCGCTGAGAACGTTCAAGTCTAGTGAGGTAGATGCCATGTCCCCTCAGCACCTACACAGCAGTCACAGCCAGCCTGTGGCACCTCCACCATACATCCCAGGGTCACAGGAGCAGCCCTGCCCTCTGAGGACATTTTAGAATGGGGGAGGGGCGGTGTTTGGAAAGACAACACAGGCTAGTTCTGTGTCCCGAGTCAGTGTCCAGGTGATGAGTGAGGCGTAAGGGTGTTCCGCCTTAGGGTGCCATTAGGGACTATGGTGCCCTTAGGGTGTAGCAGGGTTAGACCTGGCCCGGAAATGGGGTTTCTGACTAGTTGCTCTTCAATGATCTCTAACCATACTGAAATTATCATAAACAGCAGCAGGAATGAGCCCTGAGCTGTCCCTGCTCGCAGCCCTGTGACTCGGCGCAGGGCTTCGTGAGCTTGGCTTTCTCTCCTTCAGCCCACTTTGGGTGGGACTGGAAGGCCAAGGTTCCTTTCCTGCCTGGGAGTCTGAGCAGCTCTGACTCCATGTTCTCTGCAGAGCTCTCCGAGCAGATTGAGAAGGCCCTCCAGCTGGAGGAAGAGCGGAAGCGAGCCCAGGAGGAGGCTGAGCGACTGGAGGCTGACCGTGTGGCCGCGCTGCGGGCCAAGGAAGAACTGGAGAGACAGACACAGGATCAGATAAAGAGTCAGGAGCAGCTGGTAGGGATTGCCTGGTTTCAAGATGCTGAATTATGGAGAGGTTGCTCTGAGGGAATCAAACGGGCCACACAGGCCTTTCAGAGCTTTTAGCCAGGGCTGTGAGCAGATCTGCTGTGGCAGCGGCAGGGAGTGGGGTGGGCTGGACTGGTCTGAGTCCTCAGTGAGGGAGGTGGAGTGGGTGCTCCGGGCCCCACAGAGACACAGAGGGAGGTGCGGATAGGATCCCCTGACCATGAAGATGGAGGGAGCACAAGGCATCATCAAGAGGCCATTCATTCTTGCGGGTGAGTGTTGGTTCATCAGAGAACTCTGCCAGCAGGATTTGCCTTTCCTCTAGGCTGCAGAGCTGGCTGAGTACACCGCCAAGATTGCCCTGCTGGAGGAGGCTAGGAGGCGCAAGGAGGACGAGGTGGAGCAGTGGCAGCACCGGGTGAGTCTGAACCCTGGAACCGCGCATGGCCTCGGGGTACATCTTGGGGGAAGAGTATTTTGAGCTCAGCTGCAGGTCACATCCCAAATTTCTGGAACCTCTTAAAATCCTCTGCAGATGCCTTCTTTCTTAACAAGGCAGAAATCCCCAGAGGAATGGCCTGGGCCCCATTCACGAGGTAGAACAGCGCACTGGCGTTGGTTTAGCGGAGGAACAAAGGCCCACTTATTCCTTTCCTCCCTGTGTTCCACATCCCACGCTCTTCAGCCGAGATCAAGCCCCCCTGATCGGGAGCTGGTTTTGATTCTAATTGCTTGGGTACTCCCTGCGATGGGGTCACGGAGCCTGAAGCAGAATGTGACCCGTGGAGTATACCGGAGAACTTTGGAGGTTTCCAGAGCAGTGTGGCAGCCCAGGCTCCCCGAGGGGCGACTGGAGGCTTACTTCCTCGGGGCTGGGGCAGCACCTGGCGTGGGGTGCTGCCCTTTGTCCCACACAGGGTCAGTCTGCAAGAGCTGGGGTTGGGAGTCCTCGCAGAGCCGGGTCTGTGTTCATGTCCCCCCGGGACATCAGAGCGTCCAGCTGTGGGTCTTACCATGGACTTAACCCTAGGCTCTGAGAAGCCCCTTCTCCACGTATCCTGCTTCTAGGGATCCCTTTCTGGAGCTGCTCCAGGCCTACGTCTCCCATCCATTCCTTCCGTGCTCTCCAACCCATGGCACGCAGAAAACAAGGTTCAGGGAAAGTCCTCATTATAAAAGTATTAGGTGAAGAAAGCCATTTATAAAGCAGGTCAGACTGAGCTCACATCTAGAAAGGGGGTGCAGGTGGATGAGACGGGGTCTGGGCCCCTGACTGACAACCTGAGAGCTAGATGCATGCGCAGACTTACTCCAAGAGGTGGTACTTCCGGCAGCTGGAGAACATAGCCAGTGAGCCTGTTCTTTCAGGCAGAAAGAAACGGTGCTTTCCAGCATCTGGAATCCTGATTTGTGTGTGTGTGGACATGTGTGCTGCCGCTCTGGTGAGAGCCAAGTGGAGGCAGAACCCTGGGCTCCTTGCTGGGAGACCACACCACCTCTTCCAGGACGGGCTATGGGTTCTCACCTGACCAGTGGTCTCCTCCCCAAAGGCTAAAGAAGCCCAGGACGACCTGGTGAAGACGAAGGAGGAGCTACACCTGGTGATGACGACACCCCCGCCCCCGCCACCCCCGGTGTATGAGCCTGTGAACTACCATGTGCAGGAGGGACTGCAGGATGAGGGGGCAGAGCCCATGGGCTACAGCGCGGAGCTGTCCAGCGAGGGCATCCTGGATGACCGCAACGAGGAGAAGCGGATCACTGAGGCGGAGAAGAACGAGCGCGTGCAGCGGCAGCTGCTGGTGAGTGGGCAGGGGCCCTCAGGGCATCGCTTGCAATCATCTCTGCAAGCAGGCGTTAGTGAGGACCCCTTTCCTGCCCTTCCGCATCCCTATCTCCTGGCCACTCCCAAGGTCACCTCGGAATCACCATCAGCCCGCAGGGGAGGCAGGAGGGTAACAGATAATGTGCTTCGTGTTGCAGACCCTGAGCAACGAGCTGTCGCAGGCCCGGGATGAGAATAAGAGGACCCACAATGACATCATCCACAATGAGAACATGCGGCAAGGCCGGGACAAGTACAAGACGCTGCGGCAGATCAGGCAGGGCAACACCAAGCAGCGCATCGACGAGTTCGAGGCCATGTAGAGACCAGGCTGGGACCAAGGGCGGAGGGCACCTCATGGCAGGGCGCTGTCACGCTTGGCCCTGTAGCTCTAAAGTCTAGAAACCCCCTGACGTGTTCTAGTCCCTTGCAGTTACCGGCAGAAGCGCTCTGCCCCAGGACCCATCGGGGGGTCCTCTCTGGTTACTTCCAATTGTATCGTAGTGCCAAACAGGCCAGATTGTTATAACAGCTACCGACACTTCCTGTTTGGAGCAGGGATTCGGGTGGCTCTAAAGTCTAAAACTTCACGCTGGACCGTGTGACACGAAGCTCACTCTATCACCAGGGACAGCACTGTGGCTCACACGAGTGCCATACTTTCTCTAGTTTTGAAATGAGCTCAGATCGATTTTGTTCTTGATTTCTATGAAGGATCCATCTCTGTGTTTTGAGGGGTGAAAATGATTTTGAAATTTGGGCCTAAGGTACGCTCCCGCACAGCCTCCTTCCTCCAGGGCGCTGGCAGAGTCCGCAGCGGCCCCTTCAGAGTGGACGGTACAGGACTCTCCGATACAAAGCTTTTTTCATGCTTACCTGTTAGCATACGTCGTTGGACTTACATACCTAATGATCTGCTGTAGAGAATAGTATTTATATATAAGTGATAATATGGGTTTGTAACATTAGTTTTAAAAAGGGAAAGTTTTGTTCTGTATATTTTGTTACCTTTTACAGAATAAAAGAAGTGAATATTAAGAACCATGTAATCGAGACACTTGATCTGACGTGGGGGCAGTTGGGAAACTGATCAATCACCGCTGTATAAAATGTTAGAGGGTTTAGTGCACGTAAAATGCACACGTCAATTTCCTGTCAGTTTCTTCTTCTTTGAAAAAAATACAAAATACAGACTGAGAGCATTCCGATCCAGCCCTGAAGGGAGTCCGGCCTGTTTATTGTGAGCGCCTGTTCCTGTTCTCGGCTTGTCTCCCTCCTGTGCGCCACTGGCTCCACATTTACACACGGTGAAAGCGCTCCAAGGCCTTGCGTCAGCTTGCACGGGGTCCTTTCGGGACTTGCCTCAGGCGTCGCGAGCATGCTAACTGGACAGGTGCCTTCCCGGGCTCCTCTCTCTACAGGAGAGGAGGTGGGCAATGTTCACCACTTTTTTTCCCCTCTGAAACACCTACAACAAAGCTTAAATTTCTGTTGTTAAAATGCCAGGAGCCGTGGACTGCTGTTGAGCATGTACTGAAATCAGGACATTTCCACGTCTGCGGGAGTAACCCTCCCCACTCCCTAGACAGCAGTAACCACACATAGCCGTAGGCGGTTCCCGGTGATCCAGCGGGGCTGAGTCTGGTGACCCCACGTCCTGCTGACCTTTGAAGGTAGGCAGTCACCTCAGGCTCGCTCAGTGCAGGACGAGGGTCATGTCTGTCCATAAGTTGGGGCTGGACAATACCTTCTGCCACTGAAGCCTGGACTGCGAACACGAGTCAGAACAGCCTGCAGCGCCTCCCTCTGCAATGAGAGAGAAGGCCATGGGTGAGAAGGCTAACCCTGTTCTCTCCCTCACCCCAAGCCCTAGGCTTCCACGCTGGAAAGCAGCAATTTTCAACCCGTGGGGCCCACCCCTTTCAGGATCCAATGGCCCGTTCACAGGGGTTGTAGATCAGATATCCTGCACTACAGTTATGAAGTAGCAACAAAAATTTTACGGCTGGGGGTCACCACAACAGGAGGGACTGTCTTAAAGAGTTGCAGTGGTGGGAAGGTTAAGCGCCACGACTCTGAAGGGAAGGTTTGTTTGTTGTTTTTGAGGAAGGGTTTGCTTGTTTGCTCTCCAAGGAATGCAGCCCCAAGCCTGGCTTAGTACTCGGCCTGGCAGCCTTGTGGAGCTGTGCATAGGTGACTGCCTGCGTCAGGGCCCCGCTGAGAACTAGATGGGGCCCCAGACTTGCCTGTTCCCAGTAGGAAGCCGGGCACACAATGCCAGCAACCTCCCCGAGAGCCACACTGAATGGCGCCCTTGTCTGTCGCCTCAGTGACGTCCTTCCACATTTATGTTTGTCTGGACTAAGAGATTTTCCTTAAGAAAATAATCCTCTTATGATTGACACCAGGAACAAAAGTAAATACTGCCGTGAAGCCTGGAGCTTGTTTCTTTAGCTGATCCAAATCTGATTTAAATTGCTGAAATACTTGGCTGTATCAGCACTCTGTTACAGAGTTAGACCTGGACGTGGGAGTTCCCATTATGATAGGACAGGGCAGGTTCAAAGCCAGATGAATCATTTCCACTATAGAAACCGAGTGTCCATGTTGGGCGATCTCCAAGGACAGAAACCTGATAAACTCCGATCCACAGAAAGTGAACAGACTTACGTGAACCGAGCCTGGCTCCCCCAAGGAGACGGTCGTTCATACCGAAGATGGCCTGGTCCCAGACAGTCAGCTCCAAGCTGGACTGCCGCAGCTGAGAGCTGCTTACGCCGCTAAACACGAAGGAGTGTTTCCACTGGGGACAGGCCTGCTTCTTCAGCACGGGGGACTTCACCCGCAGTTTTTGTTGGTCTGGCAGGGTGAGACAGCTGAAAAGGGAAAACAGGATCCTTGAGGCCAGGCTCAACATGCAGCCTCCTTCCCCACAGGTACCCACCCATCCTACGCTGAACTGGGTTAGCATCCCAGGGCCTGTCCACAGTCCTTCTCCCTGGGATGTTCCAGTTTCTACAGGGCCCTCAACTGTAAGCTCCCCCCGTGGCCACACCACCATTAAAACCAATGCCTAGGGACCAGCGCTCTGTATACAGATGGCTTCATTTTGCTCCAGTCTCTGGAAAACAGATTCAGAAACGCAAACTTGCCATAGGGTATACACAGTGGTAGTGAGGCGTTCCGTCCTGACAAGACACCATGTACTTATTAGTGTTTCCTTTGAGGACCCTAGCACATCTGCAGTGACTAAGAATGACAAAGACCCTATGATGCTTAATCCAGGAGGAGGTGCTGAGCCAGGGAAATGTTAATTGATTTAAAAACCAATTACTGGTATTTCAAGAACTGATGAGGTCTCGGTTTCCGGTTAAAATGTGCTATTCCCAAGTAAACCTTGCTTGACCAAATTTCACTTCCTGGAAATCATGGCCCTTCAAAATGTGCTATATTCCATTTTCTAAAATCGAAGCGCATTTTAGTGTTTCCTGTGCATGCACGTAAGAAGAGGTGGGCATGCCCCACACTTGTGGTCACAGAACAAGTTGCAGGAGTTGGCTCTCTCCTTCCAACCGTGTGGCTGGCTCCAGGGGCCTGGCCTCGGGCCAACATGCTTGGCAGGTGCCTTTATCCACAGGGACATCTCACCAGCCCTGTTTGAAGGTTTTCATAGGAAAGCTAAAACGAGGTGAATTCAAACAGCCTGGCCTTTTTGGTGTTTCCTACAGATTTTGGACCATGCTCAATATACACACTCACACATCTAATACCAACCCTTTAACAAATGAGTTTAAGGTGCCATCTGACCTCACGGGTAAATTCTTGGCTCCCAGCACGACCAAACAAAGTTGACCATTAAGCACTTGCTGACCTGTTCCTGGAAGGAAAGTCAGAGCTTGAGTTAGGCCTGTTTTCCCGATCGGCGAGTATGCAGTATCGACACCCAGAAGGTGGTAGCTCCGAGAGGACCCGCAGCCCCTGGGCCTTAAGACAGCAGGAGGAGAAGGCACACTTCTCCCACCAGCTTCATGGGCTTTGGGTACACACTGCCTCTATCAGAGTGCAGACAGTGAGAGGACCAGGAACTCTAACTGCCACAGGAAGGTGGCAGTTAGACAGAGGACTGGGGAAACCACGAGGAGAAAAGCTGTGCAAGCCGATTGTAGCTGGTGGTTGGAGAAGGGCTCGAGGAGCGGCTGAGGGAGGGCTTTGGTGACCACCTGAGGGTGCACGCTGCTGGCCCCGGGAGCTCGGGATCAGTGTCCGACTCCTGCCAAAGTCACCACTCTACCCGTCGTCTTGTGGGTTCTCTCCACGTCCTCCTCGGCCCTCCTACCGTCCACATACCTTGCATTATCTAAGTTAAATAGCTGGAGGATATGCCCTTGGCCCACTCTATCCTGATGTCTGAGCACTGGGGCTCCCAGTGCCCCGGATGCACTCTTGGTTCTTAAAGAGCCTAGCTCTGACCTCTGGATGCATGCTCTTGCAGTGTCCCTCCCCCCCCCCAACAAGGCCACCGGAGACTGGCCAGTCTATATTTTCGGAAGGATGTTGTGTACACTGGAGGCCTCTCCTGTTCTGGTCACCTGCATTGCCTCGAGTCACGAGTTCCAGGGACTGGGATGTGTAGGATCAGTGGGCAGTGGGGAAATCTTTCACCTACCTCAAACTGCCTGCCCTCCGGGTTTTGGGGACAGTGCCACAAATAAATGCTCACAGGGCTGGAGGTCACCAACCTTCTTGGGCCTCCTGGAGCTTTCTCGGCCCTGCAGGAAGGACCAGTTTGGCTCGAACAGCAAGTTCTCCATTATTCTGATGAATATTCTCTTCGTATTTCTCAGCCTGGGGGCAAGAGGCAAAGCTCAGAAGCAAGATCCTTCCCGGTTGCCCCTCAGATGGCCCACCCCCACAGATCGCCCCGAGGCCGAGGCATGGGGTGGACACGCCTGGTGGGCTCGTCCTCTACCAGCACTGCCCCATCCCTGCCTCCCTCAGCCCCTCAGCATGGGAGGGGCAACTCACTGTCCTGACAACATCTGAAGCCACTGGGAAGAGCGTGGCTGTGGGAAGGCTGGAAAACGATTAAGGTCCTTCCCTGTCCACCAGCTCTAGGTCGAGTTAGCCTCCCCTGCCAGGGTCTCCTTCAGGCGCTGAGGGCAGAGCGTTGCAGACTATGCCTGAAGCCGCAGGCGAGCTGTGTAGGCTGTGGGTTCTAGCCCCTGTAGAGATGCCAGTCTACAGAAGTGGCTTCTCTGGTCACGAGTGATTTTGTCAGAGTGAGAAGCCCAGAGAGAAGATGATCCTGGATTTGATGGACTTTCCATCCTGGGTATGGAGAGGTCTACTGGGAGGGAAGGTCATGTCTGCCACCACCAGAAGCGAGAAGCTGCCCTCAGGGTACCCAGGACGCCAGGGAGCCTGCATGGGCCTGCACCGAAGCATTGAACAGGTCCTTGGGTACCAACAGAGACCCTCAAGGTCTAGCGAACAAGCACCTGCCCCAGAGTACCCCAGTGGTAGAGCTCCGTGGCAGGCCTGTGGGCATTCACTTCCTGTTCAGTGGCAGGACGCTACGCTCTTAGCCCGAGTCAGGTAGGGTGACTTTAGCTTGGCACTCTGCCACGAGCCCATTCCACCAAAGGAGGCAGGATGGGACACTCATAGATGCCAGCCAGAGATAACCTAGCCATGTTCATGTCGCCAGTGTGTGTGTGTGTGTGTGAACAAAAATCGCCACTTCATAGACTCAAGTTGGTGGCGCTATTTAGGGAGGTCACAGAACTTTGGGCATGTGGAGCCTTGCTTGAGGAAGTGGGGAGTGGGCTCTGACGGTTTGTGACCTTACTCCATGTCTAGGTTTCCCTCCCTGATCCTGTGTGGCCTTGGGATGTGACCTCCAAGCTTCCCACTTCTGCTGCTTGCTGCCATGCCTCCCTGGAACCATAAGCCACAATAAACTCCTCCCTAAGTTGCTTCCAGTCATGATGATTTATCACGGTAACAGAACAGTAACAAATACAGCCAGCACCCCCACCCCCACCTCCATCCCACCCCCCACCCCACCCCCCACCCCACCCCCATCCCCACCCCACCCCTGCAAAGTCAGACCTTGGCCCGAAGTGGGTACCATCTGGCATTCTGGGTCTCGCTGTCCTCAAAGTCCCATGTGGCCAGGGGAAGGATCACCTCTCCAAGGAATGCCCTCCGGGCAAGGGTGCCTAGGTGCCACACAGAGACCTGAAGCCTCCGGGTGGCCAGCTGGGCAAGGTCCACCTGATACTGCAGATGCAAGAACAGGCTTGTCAGCCAGGTCCCCCAGAACCACCCCCAGGCCTGCATGGGCTGTGCCCTGAGGCTGCTGCGGCCAGAGTCCAGGTGTAGTTGGGGTGGGCCAAGCTGTGTGGAGCCAGGGGCCAATTCAGACCTCTCTGACGCTTGCCCAGCACCTCTCACAGCCCATTTCTCATCCTCTCCCACCCTTGTTCCCACCTGACACCCTTGCCTAGCTCAGGACTTCTGCAGACCAAACCAAGAACTGTGTCAACACAGGCTCTGCCCTTGCAGAGGGCCACACCACACCAAGCCAATATTATATCAAAATACTAAAGACCGGGCTTCTGATTTTTTAAAAATGCAATGGAACCAGAACTGGGTATAAAAGATATGTTTGACATGCCTCAAGTCCTAGGATCTGTCCCCAGTGCCACAGTAAAATAAACAAATAATGAATAAATGCAAAACATAACACTTTCATGCCAGTGTGTTTACCTTGAACAGAAAAATGCATGTGAGCAGAACGTGGGGCCAGAGATCAGGACTGTGGGTGAAGGCTGTGCCACAGGGAGCACCCTTCTCAGCCTCTGAGAACCTGCGTTGTAATCTGTACGTTGTACTTTTTCGATAATGAACACAAAGGCCAGGTGCCGGGCCCTCGTCTTGTACCAGGCGTCTTTGACCTCCGAAAGTCCTGGCGAGGTCAGTACCATTTAACGTGAGTGACTCACTTAAGGTGGGTGTGCCACCTCCATCTGGAAGCCACCGGTGGAGAGTGGCGATGCCCTGACCTCTCACCGTTGACCTTTGCACCGTGCTGCCTTACTCAGGGTTTGTGGCATGGTGTGAGACACTCGCAGCCACTGAGGGTACACGTGCATCTTTCCTGATCTCCGCACCTTTCTTTCCCTCTGAGGGACAAGAGGGAAGGAGACAGGAACCGAAATACTGACTTCTCTGCGTTTGCAGACAGAGAAGGGGGGTGGTGATGGGTGCTGTCCCTACCCATCTGGCTGGCCTCCTCTTCCCTCTGGGATCTGCCTGGCCAAGGGTCTAGGCACTCTAGCCATGCTCCCACTCCACAGCCCTTGGCTCTGTTTTTTATTGCTTTCCACATCCCTGTTTCATTTTCTTGTTGTTGTGGTTGTTGTTTTTGAGACAGGATCTGACTGTGTAACTCTTGCTGTCCTGGAACTCACTATGTAGGCCAGGCTGGCCTCAGACTCACAGAGATCACCTGTCTCTGCCTCCCACATGCTGGGTGGGATTAAAGGTCTGTGCCACCACACTGGTTCCCTGCTCTGTTTCTCCCTCTGTCAAACAACTAAATCATCCCAAACTTCATCCTGTCCCTTCCCTCACGAGAGGTCAGTTAAGCCCTGACCTCAGGCTGTGCCTGCTTCCCTGTGAGAAACGAAGCTGTTCCAAGAAGAGCCAGCTGCGGGCCCATGATGCAGTGGGGGCCACGGGTCCGCCTGAGGGCCATTCCCGATTACCGATTACCGCCCTGCAGGCCCCTGTGGGGCTCTAGGAGACACTCAGGCTTGCATTTCCTAGATCCCCGCTGGCTGCTCGCCCCTACATGATGAACAGTAATTGAGCTGACTGGTTGGACGAGCACTCTCTCCCTGTGGGCTCTCCAAAGCTGCACCCGCAGCCCGAGGCTGCTGCCCACCACGGGGTCTGGCACATACGCAGCGCCAGAGAACAAGAGCAGACAAGGACCAAACCCCCAAATGTGCTGTCTCTGTCCCCTCCGATTCCCATTCAGATGGTCTCAAAGGGAGTGGAAACCTCCCTGGAGCCTAGAGGGACCCCAGAGACATTCTGTCCTGAATACTTTGACAACTGACTTTTAGACTTATGTGTGTGCACAGTATAGTCTGTGCGTATACTATGGTGTGCGTGTGGTGCATGTGTGCGTGTGCTGTGTGCATCATGTGTGTACAGGATATGTGTGTTGTGTGTGTGCATGTGTGTTATGGTGCGTGTTGTGTGTGTGTTTGTGCGCAGTGAGTATAGTATATGTGTGGGCTGTGTGCAGTGTATGTGGTATGTGCGTTATTGTGTGTGTGGTGTGTGGTGTATGTGTGTGCATGGTGAACGCGATGTGTGTGGTATGTGTGTGAGGGTGTGTATTTGGTGTGTGCAGTAGGTGAGATGTGTGTATGTGTGTGTGCAGTGTGTATGGTGTGTGCAGTGTGTGTGGTGTGTGTATGGCGTGTGTGGGGCGTGTGTGTGGCGTGTGTGTGTGTGCAGTGTGTGTGCAGTGTGTGTGTGCAGTGTGTGTGGCGTGTGTGTGGCGTGTGTGTGCTATGTATGAGGTGTGTGTGTGTGTGCAGTGTGTGTGGCGTGTGTGTGGTTTGTATGGTGTGTGTGTGGCGTGTGTGTGGCGTGTGTGTGCGGGAGGTGGTGTATGCTGTATGCAGTGTGTGAATGGTATGTCTCTGTGTTACAGGATGTATTGTGGAGATGCACGGGAGACCAGAGACTGAATTAAGCGTCTTCTTCAATTGCTCTCCCTTTTCTCTTTTGAGACGGGGTCTCTGAGCTGAGCCTAAAGCTCTTGGGCTAGGCTGGCTGAGTTCCGGGTCCCCCGTTACTGTTCCAAGCACTGAGGTAACACACACATGCCAAGCTCTCTCTACGTGGGTGCTGGGTCCTCATGTAGCATCTCTCTAGCCCAAGCCTCAACTTTCATACGCACACCTCTGCTAAGACGAGGGAATCAGGGCGGAACGGCTGTCCACTCACATACTTCTCTCAAAACCAGCCAGAGGTGGTTCTCACGGCCCTCTTCCCTCGTCTTACAATCCTCCTGAGTGCCAAAGCCAGAGGGACGTGTGTCCTACCACAGGTTTTAAAGACTGACCTGGCGCTCACAGGCTGGTCAGGTCTGCCTGCCTGTGTCTCTCTTGGGCTGGGATTAAAGGCGTGCACTACCATGCCTGGCTGCAGCAGTTTCTTCAAGATTAAGTTTGGTCTGTGTCAGAATGCTGTATAATTAAGTTAAAGACTTTATTCTTTCACAAAGATCTAAAAGTTTCCCAAAGACCATAAACTCTTCCTAACAGACTATAATTGTGGTTTCTTTGAGATCGTGCATGTAATTTAAATAAGGCAAGTGAGACTTTTTAAGTTGAATTACCTAATTAAATACTTATCTAAAACAGTTCACATCTCATTTCTTGGGTCTCAGTCTTACACAGCATAGCTTATTAGACTTATGACGAATATTTTAATATCAACCTAAATGTGCCAGGCACCACATAATTCTCTCCCAGGAAGCAAGTGGCCTGCAGCGTCTGTGGGAACAGGGCATTTCAGGCCCTACCTACGCCTGCTGAGTCAGAATCTGCAATCTAAAAACAATAGTAGGGATTCCTCCCTTCCCACCTCAACCTTTCAAGGACAGCCTCTCCCTTGTGAGTTCCTGCTAAGCTTCTCCAGCTCCCCAAGTCTAATTTCCCGTTGGCAAGTGAAGCTTCTTAGTACCCGTCCTCAGTGCGTCCTCAGTGCTTACCGGAAGCACTGGAAACAATGGCTATTATGATGATGATTTAATGAATTCAAGGCGCCCTTCCAGCCCCCACATGGCCCCTAACTGCTGCTACTTGCCAAGAAAGGCAGACAAAGCCCTCTTCACCTGCCAGTGTCAGGGCAACTTTGTTGCTGCCTGTGCTGGCCGGGGGTTTCCTCCGGGCCAGGCAGCCCGTGGCTGGAGCAGCCACAGCTCATGGCTGGGACTTTCTCCACCTCAAATGAGGCTTGAGGCCCCTGGCTCAGATCAAAAGCTTAACCTTGTTTTTCAGTAGGACAGAAAGTGAAAATTCAAATAATTCCTTTATAATTTCTTGTTTATCTGCATGTGTGATATATATATATAATGTGTGTATATGATAGGCCTATGCTGGGGATGGGTGTGTAGGGTGGGCTTGTCCATGAATATGGGTACATATGAGCACCTGCACGAATACCTCTGGAGGTCAGAGAACAGCCTCGTCCCTTACCCTCTACCTTGTGTGAGACGGGGTCCCTTGCTTTGCTGCTGTGCCCACCAGGCTAGCTGGCCTGCCAGCTTCTGGGGACTCTCTCCACCTCCCACCTTGCTGAAGGAGACTACAGACAAGTGCTGGGAGTCTGGCTGTATGTGGGTTCTGAAGACTTTCCCTACTGAGCCATCTCCCTGATTATGCAATTTGTTGTTCTTAATAAAAATGACATTTTTTTTTTCATAAAAGGAGAAACCTATGGCTTTCATGTATCTCAAAAGAGAGGCATTTCTCCGAAGACTAAAATGCATCAGCTTCATTCCCAGAATCCTCTGCTTGAGAACACCTCTCTGCTATTCAGGCAAATGTTACAAGACATACCAATCTTTCGGGTCTCCTTGCACACCCAGCTGTTAGCGTGAGACGTGCAGTTCCTCAGAAATCATTAATCCAAAGCTGTTTCCAAAGAGTACAAAGGCTCATGTCTGCCTTTCTTCAACTGGGCACTGATTGACAGAACCACGAAGAAAAGTATAGGTGTCTGCATTTATATGTAACTGACTCAAGAATTTCAAAGAGGCACACTGGACTCTGACCCTGGGCCCCACCTGGGGTGGGGAGGATTCAGGAATGTTTGCTTGCCCAGCAAGTACCTTCAAGGTTTCCTCAAAAGTTGGGTCCAGAGTGCTCTTTTGGACTCGAGTCTTGCGTTTTCCCTGGGAGGACCTGTCAGGCAGCAAGTAGGTCTTGACATACCTAGTGGGGCAGAGCCAGAAGGACAAAGAGGCAATTCAACCTTGGGTGAACAGAGAGTTCAGGGGAACAGAATACAGCATCAGCGTTTTCTCTGCCCTGATTCTCTGTTGGAGCTTGAGTTGATAGGCAAGACACATGGCATTCTGATGTGTGTGTGTGTGTGTGTGTGTGTGTGTGTGTGTGTGTGTGTTGTGCCTATGTGCGCATACACATGCACACGTATGTCTAACATATGTACCTTCATGTGTACGCCAGAGGCTGATGTTTGATATCTTCCTTAATCGCCCTCTACATTATTTTTAACATTGTTATCATCATTGGTTCTCTAGACTGGTCTGTACGCCCCAGAGCTCCTCCTGTCTCTACTTCTCCATCACTGGGATTATGGAGGTGTCTCTGAGTGCACAGCTTTTTACATGACGACTGGGGATCCAAACTCGGGTCCTCACACTTGCAGGGCAAGCCCTTCACTGACTGAGGGGTCCCTTCACAGGCCAAGTGCCTGTGAGCAACTTCTGACTCACACAGCTGCAGCCAAGTGTTGGGCAAAGGTCTCGACCTTGCTCTCTCAGACCCCATGTCTAAAATGTCTCAGTTCCTCACCTCCAGTCTGATAACAACCACAGAACCAGTTGTTCCAAGGATGTGCCAGGCCCCCTCTTCCCACCTCCACCCATTGCTACCCTTGAGCCCTCAGAACTAAGGAGGAAAATGGAAATTCATGACTCACACTTTTTTGCTCTCAGAGACCTCAAAAACTATATTCTTCCCAGCTAAAGATCCTGTTTTTGAACCTATGGAAGTAGAACTGCTCATCTACACTGTTTGTTTGTTTGTATTTGTTTGTTTGTTTTCGAGACAGGGTTTCTCCGCGCAGCCTTGGCTGTCCTGGACTCACCATGGTTAGACCAGGCTGGCCTTGAACTCACAGTGATCCACTTGCTCCTGCTTCCCTGAGTGCTGGGGTTACAGGCGTGCGCCACAGTGCTTGGCTTCATCTGCGCTTTTGTAACTTGCTTTTTCCCTCATCAACATCCCCCATGCTGATGGAGCTGTGATTCCTTCGTTTTCCCACATGCCATTATACTCTATTAATTATCACAACTCATTAGCCTCTAAAGACTCCTATGTCCTAGTTTTTGCTATTATATAGAAGCCTATATTCCTGACACATACATGCAATGCCATAAAACTAGAGATGACAGGGCAAATGCTAACAATAAGCACTTCCCACCGGCTACATGCAACCCCATCCCGTAATTTAACACATCAAGCCAAATTCAATCTCCTTACAATAAAAAGGACAATTTAGTGGCCAGGCTCGGTGGTGCACACCTTTAATCACAGCACTTGAGAGGCAGAGGCAGGCAGATCTCTGAGTTCAAGGCCAGCCTGGTCTACAAAGCAAGTCCAGGGCAGCCAGGGCTGTTACACAAAGAAGCCCTGTCTTGAAAAACAAACAAGCAAATAAGACCAAAATAGAAAAGAACTAATTGGTTTCACTTCTGATATTTATCCTTTTCTCTTTATCTTGATAAATTAGCTACAGGCTTTCCTTTACAGAAAGCCTACATTTGGTTTTTTTTTATTTTCTCTATTGTGTTTTATTTTTATTTCTTCTGTTATTTGTAAAATTAATATCCTTAGAATTTTTTCTAGTATTTTAAGGTTAAAGTTTAAAAAAATTAATTTAAGTCTTTCTTCGTTGTAAAAACAAACATTGCTTTGACAAAATATCCCAAATTTTGAAATGTGAAAGTCAGAGGGTTTTTTGGGAACCAAGACTATACCAGATCCCCAGGCTATGGGGTCCACAGAAGGACAGAAGCTGAGACCAGGCAATAAAGGGTCTTTATGAAAAATTGTAATCTCTCTATAAATTTGTGTTTTGATGGGTATGCATGACTGAGGAGCTATTGAAGACTTCAGAATGGAGGAGAATTTGATTAGCTTATCAGTCCATTGCTTTTGCTGTTATCACCTGCAAACTAGAAATTAAAACAATTTAGAGAGGGGAAGCCTTGCCAGGAAACCAATTCTTCTACTTTTAATATGAGATGCTCTAAGTACTACACACACACACACACACACACACACACACACATATAATTTTGTATATATGTCATATATATACACACATACATACATACATACATGCATTCATATGTTAGAAGAAAATAGAAACATATTCATGCATCAATAATTTTCAAGTGGCATGGGGATTCCATACACACAAAAAAGCAGATTTTTAAAAACGATTGTTGCTGAAGAGATTTGGTTTTAGTTTTTTGAAACAGGATCTTGCTACACAGTTCAGACTGTCCCAGAACCCACTATAGAGCCCATGCTGGCCTCGACTCACAAGGCCTCCTGTCTCACCCTCCCACATACATATTTTGCTTTTGTTTTGAGTTTTCTTTCTATCTTTTTTTCTTGCAGCACTGGTGGTCACAGCCAGGGCCTTATCCATGCAAAGAACATGCTCCACCTCTGAGTCCTAACCTCAAAAGCGAGGCCTTAGAAGGCAAAGGCTTGAAAAATTTATCATATCAAATTCTCTCCAAGAAAAGTCATCACAAATAACCTAGAAAAGGGCAATAGCTGGAGTAAGTCACACACGCACACACACACACACACACACGCACACACGCACGCACACACACGCACACACACAC
>REGO01000033.1:4529105-4572394 GCA_010120015.1 Rhombomys opimus
ACAATGGTGCACATTTCTACTGGGAAGTACCACCAAGGCAGTATTAACTTCCCTCTGGAGACTACAGAAATGGGTTCTTACTCCATATTGTTATGATTATCCATTGCAATTCTCTGAAACAAAATTATTTTTCATTTGTGCATACCAATAACATGAAATAAGGAATTTCCATGTGACCTTTCCATTTTTGGTCATAATGTACTTTGATCTTAATCACCTCCCATGTTGATTCTTATTTCCCATTCTAATGTCCTTCTATATTACCCACATTTCTCTTTTTAATTTCATATCACTTTATTTTCATTCTAGCTTTTACTTATAAAAAATGTAAAATTGTCTAACTCAGTCTGGCATATTTTACTGCTGCATGTCATGTTTTTTCTTTTCTTTTCTTTTCTTTTTTTTTTTTTTTTTTTTTTTTTTTTTTTTTTTTTTTTTTTTTTTGCCCATGTCTATGTGTAAGTAGAGATTTCATAAGCTTTTCCTAGCCCAGTTCCTTGTTTCTCAGGGTTGTGAATTCCTCTAGGAAGGGCAGACAATGTATTTGGACAAGAGATAACAAAGTAAGCTGGGCACAGTGGTGCACGCCTGTAATCCTGAGGCAGGGGGATCTCTGTTAGTTCGAGGCCAGTCTGGTCTACAGCGTGAGTTTCAGGACAGCCAAGGCTACACAGAGAAACCCTGTCTCGAAAAACGAAAACAGTGGGTTTTTTGCCTTTTGGAAGTTTGAATCCCTCAGGCAAGCACTGCTTTGGTTTAAAAGATGTTACAACAAGACAACAATCTAAACTCACCATCATAAGCTTGAAGGGTACACACCAGAAAAAAAGTGAGAAGAGATGAGAATGTAATGGCTATTGAGAAACTATCCTAAGAAAAAAGGCCTACGACGGTGTCTTTCTCCTCAGTGTCACGGCCTTAACTCTTCCCAGAACACCTTCTAAAATTTCATTTTCTTGGGCGGGTGCCTTTAATCCCAGTACTCAGGAGGCAGGGGCAGGCAGATTTCTGTGAGTTTGAGGCCAGCCTGGTCTACAGAATGAGCTCCAGGACATCCAGGGCTAAAACAGAGAAACCCTGTCTGGAAAAACAAAACAACAACAAAAATAATTTTTTGTACGATATTTGTGTGTGTGTGTGTGTGTGTGTGTGTGTGTGTGTATGTGAAGGCACATGTGTCACAGTGCACATGTGAAGGTCAGAGAACAGATCTGGGTGTCACCTTCCACCTTCCACCAGGCTAGCTGGCGTTGAGCTTTTGGGATAGTCTCCTGTCTCCACCACCCATCTCACAGTAGGGGTGTTGGGTTTAGAGACACATGCTACAGCACCTGGCTTTCATAGGGTCCCAGGGATTTGAACTTAGGTCATCAGGATCATAGTTTTGCCCACTGAACCGTTTCTTCTGCCCAACCTTAATTCTCAAAGGTTTTCCAGGCAGGGATCAGCTATAGGGAGAGAAGAAACGGGGATAGTGCAAGTAAGAAAAACCAGTCCATACAAGAGCTCCACAAGCATATCTGATAGTCTGTGGTCCCAAGTTGACCACAAGTCCCACAGCCTCTGAAGGACTCTGGTAAGCCATCTGACCCTTGGACTCTCAGGCTGCTCAGTTGTGAAGTGGACTACCAGTGCCCTCCACGGACGGGGTCACAGGAGAACGTCTGAGATGAGAAGCCTCCAATGTAGGCTTTCAGAGCACGAGAGCTGTGATGGGTGATTGACCCGGTCATCTGGTGCTTATCAAGGATCCCATGGGTGTGAGACACTGCTCAGGGGACTTGGGAATTACATTCTGATGAACAGCTGATAGAAGGCAGGTAAGCGAAATAGATCTCATGCAGAAGATGCTAGGAATATGATAATCCTGGAGCTCCCACCAGGAGAGGACACAGCTTGGAGATGATGGGATGAAGCAGGAAAACAGCCCCTTAACAGGCTGAGTCTGCCACTGCCTTGATCTTGGAATCCCATCTTCTAGAACTGTAAGCAGTAAACTTCTGTTGTTTTTCAATTACTGAGCCAGTACTGTTTTGTGATAGCAACACAAAACAGATAAAAACTGTTAAGAGAGTTATTAAAATTTTAATGAGTTCCTCATTAAAATTCTAGGCATAAGTACCATTTAGTTTTGTTTAGTAAATGAGTGAATAGGTGACTGCATAATGAAACCGTCCTGAAAAAGAAGAGTAAAATTGGAAGACTTACATCTCAAAACTTACAAACAAGACAAGGTGGTCTGGGCATAAGGAAAGACCTTGTGACCAGGGGACAGAGTCTAGGACAGGAATCTCCCTTATAAGACTTGATCAAATCTCTAAAGAAAAGACAGTCTTTTTAAAACAAGGGATACTGTACTGACTAAATAGCCTAATAAAATTAGCCTTAGAGCACAGATGAAAACGTAAAAAGGAAAATTCTTATTAAAGCTTCTGCACAGAACAGAACGCCACCTCCACAGCTCATGAAGCTACAGACCACAAGAAAACTCAGAGAAGAAAATCTTGATAAATGAGATCATCAGACTTTAAAACATTTCCTCTGGGCATGGTGGCGCATGCCTTTAAGCCTAGTACTTGGGCAGCAGAGCCAGGTGATCTCTTGAGTTCCAGGCCAGTGTGGTCTACATAGTGAGTTCTAAACCAGCCAGGGCTATGCACAGAGACTGTGTCTCAAAAAAACAAAACAAACTTTAAAACTTTTCTTTGAAACACACCCTTATTTTGTTACTGTCCTGGTTTGCTTTCTGTTGCTATGATAAACTCATGACCTGAAACAATGTTGGGAGGAAAGGGTCTGTTTCTGCTTACAGGTCATAATCTATCAGGAGAAAGCCAGGGCAGGAGCTCAAGGCAGGAACCAGGAGATAGGAACTGAAGCAGAGACCACAGAGGGACACTGCTTACTGGCTTATGGTTTGCTCAGCTTGCTTTCTTATACAACCCAGGACAGCCCGTCAAAGGGTGACACCGCCCACAAAAGACGGAGCTGCCCTCTGGCCATTTATCACGAAAGAAAATGCCCAACAGACTTGCCCTCAGTCCCTCTGTTTCGTGTCAAGTTGACAAAAACAAGCACAATCACCAATTACTTTCTGAGGATACAACAATGCTCTCAACAAGATGACATTTTTAAAAAGGTAAAAAGACAAGCTGGCCTCAACATAATTTTGAGGCCTTCCCTAGCTCCAAATCTCACAGAAATCACCTCCTAGCTCTACCCTTAGAGTCTGACCACAAGACCATAGTCTCTTCCTTCCTGTGTGTCTTTACTTTTCTCTCACTATCACTATGACCAAGGCAGCTTATGGAAGAAAGCTCCTTGGAGCTTACACTTTCAGGGGGTGAGTCCATGACAGTCATTGGTGGAGAGCCTGGCAGCAGGCAGGCACGGTGCTGGAGCAACAGCAGAGCTCCTGTTAGGTCAACAAGCATGAGGCAGAGAGAGAGAGCTAACTGGGAACAGCATGGGCTTTTGAAACTTCAAAGTTCAAGCCAGTGACGGTCCTCCTCTAACAAGGCCACACCTCCCAATCCTTCCCAAACAGTTCTATCAAACTGAGGGCCAAGCATTCAAATATATGCGCCTACGGGGGCCATTCGCATTCAATGCCCGCACCTCGTCTAGCCTGGCGCTGAGGATCAGCACAGAGCTGTGCTGCGTACCTGCTGGGCCTGTGCCATGCTGCTGAGCTACCTCTCTACACCCTGATATCTTCACAACCACACGGCTCATTGTGTAAGGTATTAGGACTGGACTCACGTGTCTCAAGCCTCCAGAGAAAACAGCGCTGTGTGTTGGACTGGCTGGGAGAGTATCTTGCTTCAAAACAGGGCTGGGAGGGTCCTTGGGATCTTCTTGATGGAACGATTTGAGAATATCGGGCGTGCTGGCCTTCTAGTGAGAGTGAAAACAAACATCATAGCCCATCATCCCCACTCGACTGCGAGCCCAGCGAGCCCAGCCTTCACCTGTGAACTGATGCTTCTAGCACACACAGTTCTGGTGGCTGAGGAGCAAGACATGTGTTCGGATGAGTGTATACCCCTCACACCAGCAGGGCCCCGAGACACAAGCATTAGGGATAGCCAGAAGGATTTGACGGGTGGGCTGCTTCGGACTCTAGAATATGTTAAGGAAGTTTAAATTCAGGCTTTAATGATGATCGTGGCATGTAAGCACATGAAATATAGAATTCATACTGAGAAACTTTACTTCCAATGTGCTCATAAAGCAGGGAAATGCGCCTTTAAATTGTATTTATTCCTTTTTTTTTTTTCTTTTGCTAATGATTGGTATTTCTTCTATAATGTTACAGCTGTACTTCTCGGAGCTAACCACTGACCTCACAGGTGGTTTCCCATTCAAATTAGTTGAAGGAAAATAAAATTGATAAGGGAGGTTCCATGCTGAGACCTTGGCCACAGAGGACATCCGAGGGGGTGGGGTCTTCATGGTCGGCGATGTCTATCCACAGCCTTCCCTGCACTTCCTTGCTTGGAGCCCTCAACTCCCACAACCCATCAAGCAGCCACTGGGCTGTGACCGCCTGGGAGGCAGCAGCGGAGGGTCGTGCCAAGGATGCCACGTGACACCGGCATTCAGAATGTCGGGCGTGGGGCCTGAGGAAAGTTGGGATACCCCGCATGGAGCACATCGCACCACAGGGGAAAAGACACAGCGCGTCTCGTCACAGGAGCTGGAACACTGGCCGGTCCCTCTGAACACACTGTTCTCTGCCATCTCTCCACCCCAGTGTCCTCCTGTGGCCAGCCTCCGGTCAGTGACGCCATCACACCAGCTTCATCTGCCTGGTCAGTGTACTTCTGGTGTTCCCTTCCTTGAACCCTTCTCCGTCAGGCCTCGAAGGGGAAACTGAAGCAGCCTAGAAGTTAGCAATGTCTAAACCCAGATTCTACGCCTGGCACCGTCTTTCCCTAGCCGTGAGCCGCTGGGTATGTTGGCTGGCCTCCAAGTGAAGCTCAGGTTTTTTATCATGGTCATGGGAGACGTGGTTATCGTCTCTGATAACGTAGCAGCTAAGGTACCATCTGCCCAGGACAAAGTACTTTGGAAATGGACCTTACGCTAGCTTCCACCTATCCCCCTGAAGAGAAGGGTTTGGCTCCAGGGAAGACACTGTGAGCTGGTGCTTGTTTGCACTTAGGAACTTCAAAAGGCCTGCTGAGTGCATCTCAAACTTGAGACACGAGTCATTGGAAAACCACCAGCTCTGGCAGCTCCTTATCTCCCAGAAGCTCAGCAGAGATGCCTCGGAGCCTCTGAAGCTCGTACCCAGTGAGAACTCCATGATGTGGGAGTCTGCATTTGAAGAGCCTGGGGACTCTCCTCCAGCCACAGCGCACAGCCAGAGCAGTTACTCCAGAGCTCAGACGAGACCAGTTCAAACACAGCATCCCCACCTCCACTGTGAAACTGTGGGCACCGGCCCTAACCTAAGCCTTCATGTCTCTCAGTGTAAAACAGGGCTACGTTTAATACCCATTTTGTAGGATTGGCAGCCGGTGAAAAGCTCTGTGTACATTCAGCATCTAGCACATCGTAACAAATGCTGAAGTTTAGAGATTCTATCAGGGGACTTAGCTGGCAAAGTAGAGGCTGCATTGTCTCGCTGGCTGCATACAGGAACTCCATGCTGGGCAAACAGAGACTCCTACTGTTTTCCTCTTACCAAGGGACATCCTGGGCTCAGGGGAAGGGCAGCAGATGGAGGCAGGGCCTGAAATCTCTAGAGCAGGGGTTCTCAACCCTCCCGATGCTGCGACCCTTTTCAGTTCCTTGTGCTGTGGTGACCCCCCCATAAGCTCGTTTTCGTTGTGACTCCATAACTGTAATTTTGCTACTGTTATGAATCGTAATGTAAATATTTTTAGAGGTAGAGGTTTGCTAAAGGGGCTGAGACTCATAGGTTGAGAACCACTGCTGTAGAGCCTGTTCCAGAAGGAAAGTAGGTTAAGCTCACCATCATCTCAAAAAACAGACAGTCTGGGGGCACCATGGACGGAGCCCACAGTCACAGAGGAGGGACAGGTCCCACAGGGCTCAGCAGGCAGCTGCATTGGCTTGCAAACAACAGGCACTGCCCTGCCAGCCAGGCCACCTGGGCTGAACTGGAACCCTGGTATCGACTCCAAACCTAGCACTCTCTGGAGTCCGGTGCCCCTGCTTTTGGCATAACCCACGAGGTAGAAAGCGAGTGATGGCTTCCCTAACAGCTCCCCTTCCCCAGTGGTGAGCTTTCTTGCCTTAGATCACCTGGCAGGAGCCCCCCTCCTGTTTGCCCATGCTTGTGTAGAGTTTGTTTTTTCTTTTCCACCAGGGGCCCAGGCAGAGTCTTTGCCTTGAACAGACATAGGAAGGCCTCCTGATCATGAGGGGAAACTTGTAGACCCAGAAAATGGCCAGTGAGCCAAAGACAAGCAGCCTCGGGAGCTGCTTAAAGCTCCCAAGGGGATCAGGTTAAAGCCTGTCCCTGACTGACTCTCTCTCTCTCTCTCTCTCTCTCTCTCTCTCTCTCTCTCTCTCCAGGGAAGGAGAGTCTCAGATTGTTTCTCAGGTTGGCTCCCAACTCCTTGATTCAGGCAAGCCTCTTGCCTCACCTCCCAAATAACGAGGAATACAGGAATATAGGCACAAGCTATCGCTTCTGGCTTGGATCTTTCTTTCCTTTTTTAAAGATTTTATTATGTATATAGTACTCTGCCTGCATATACACCTGAATGCCAGAAGAGGGCACCAGATCTCATTATAGATGGTTGTGAGCCACCATGTGGTTGCTGGGAATTGAACTCAGGACCTTTGGAAGTGCAGTCAGTGCTCTTAACCTCTGAGCCCCCTGGTTTGGATCTTAAACTCTGTGCCTCCTTTGCTCAGGTGTACCCCCAAACAGACTATGTAGAATTAGGTTTTCCTGGCTGACTGATGTTTTCTATAAAAAGAAAAGTAAATGCAGAGGAAAACAGGCCAGAAAACTCAGGAAAGAGGACATGAAGGTGGTCAGGGCCGAGACCGGTAGACCTCAGTGCATACCCTGAAGGTGACGTTGACAGCAGTGTCTGACTGGCTCCGCCTCTCTGTGTGGCCCACACACTGCCTGGGGTCCATGGCGAGAAGAGGCTTCTCAGAGGTCATGTCATTCTGGGACTTGGAGAGCTCTAGAAGACAAAGGGGTGACAGTTGGGAGCACAAAGCTTTGCCAAGACCCGAGGGAACCCTCCTCTGGAGTCCCCACCAGCCACAAATCCTAGGGCCCAGAAAAGCAGGGAAAGATGGCCAGGCAAGGGTGGCAGGCCCACAGCTGAACAAAGGATACCAGGATGACCAGACACTGTGGTGAGGCAGGAAGAGGAAAGGCCAGACCCTTCGGGGGTCTCACTGTCCTGTGCTCTGTGAGCAGTCACTGTGGAAAGGGACCCCCCAGCTTTCCTGCACCCCAGGCCGTCTGTATGATAAACCACCTGTCCAGACACAAGCAGCTTGCCTTCTAGGTGTTCCTGACAGACTGTTGACAAACTGCTTTCTCTTGTGACTACTGGAAGGGAGTAAGATTTGAAGTGGTCTAATAGTTGCTTTATGATGCCCTGGAAGAAAAAAATCACTTAAACTTTGGATCTCTGTATGATAATCGTGTCCAGGTTTTTGGCGTCTGTGGTCTATGCTGAATGAGGAGTTGTCTTGGGACACACATTAAAATGACTATGAACAAAGTATGAGGAAGGGAACCCCATGCCAGTGAAAGGCCCCTCAACCATCTTTATAGCCGTGTTCTCTAAAGATGAAATTTGAATTACCTTCTAAATATTTTCCCTTAACGACACTAAGAACAGGTGACATTAATTTTTAACTCCACACTTCACTTAACATTCAGCTTATTAAGATAGCTCATGAATATTAAAATTACTCGGGAGATCATTTACCGACTACACCATGTCTCTGAAGCCCAAGGTATAGCTCACTCCCAGCTACGGTCCTTGCAGCAGCGCCCCCCCCCCCCCCGGGATCGCACGAGCAGCATGTGTGCTGGGTCAGTCTTCTGGTCCACACATGGAGACATCATGGGGAAGAGCCCAGGCTTCCCAGCCTGCGGCTGTCCTAGACCCGCTTCCCAAGCCCGGAGCGCTCAGTTGGCCAACCTCACTTTCTAGCTCCTTTTCTCTGGGAGCCACGCCACCCCGGCATTCTCAAGTCTATCTAGAAATAGCTTGTGTGTGTGTGCGGGGGAGGGGGCATCAGTTGATGCCAGCAACTGGAAAAAGCTGGCATATGGTGGAGATCCTTGATGACAGCCACCCTAGCAGCTTTAATGTGAAAGGAGCAAAAAGATTGTCAAGTCTGGTCACTGGGAGAAACTGTTTGCCATCAGTCTGTTCACACTAGCCTGGGCTGTGCCTATTTGGTCCATTTCAAGGTGGAGGAAACTCTGAGAAGTTCAGGGTTCTGATAAGTAGGTTCTATGTCAGTATGATTGGCTGAATAGGGGCGGGGGAGGGTGAAGGAGCAGAAAGAAAAACAAATTGCTCCCAGGGAAGAATCAACCCCTCTGATGAAGGGGTCCAGAAGGAGGTGAATCTCTGAGTTCAAGGCTAGCCTGGTCTACAAAAGCGAGTCCGGGAACAGCCAAGGCTACACAGAGAAACCTTGTCTCAAAAAAACCAAACGAACGAACGAAGGAACGGAATCTCTCATTTCTTCCAGCTGCTGTGGATGTCCCACTCTGGGTAATTATTCTCAAGCCCTGTGGTTCCAAACAAGCTTTAGCATCCTGGGCCACTGGTCCTCAAATTGCTCTAGACCCTTTGCAAGCCTGCCCCTGGGGACCCCAGGCACTAATGTGAAAGGAGCAAAAGGCTGTCCTGTCCACGTCCCCCGCCCCTAAGGCTAGGCTCTCCTCTGTACCTGCTTCTGCAGGAAAACAGAACAACGAACACACACAGAGAATCAAAACGAGGACATGGGAACCAGCTCAGCAAATGCTAGCTGTCCATTCCCAGGGTGCAGACAGGTGGCTGTGGCTGTCCTAGTCTACAGCTGATGGCAGTCCAAGGACAGAGGCTGCGGGCTGCCCTCGACTCCCCTCTCTGAGGACAGGTGGGGCCATCACCCCATCCAAAGATCAGCTCACACTGTCTACCCAGACAAGTGTCAGGTGTCAGGGCAGGCGTGTAGACAAGATGACATCAGGTGCACTCCTGCACTTACTTTCGCCTGGAGGGCAAGTGTGATGTGGCACGGGTGTGCTGCCTCTTTGGATTGAGGTGAGTGAGGGATCTCGGTGTTGGGATTAATTCTGAGGTGCTGATTCCATAGCAGTCTTGGCCTGAGGGGTGTGAACTAGAATGTCCAGAGAGAAGGCTTGCCTACGTTAAAGATTGTACAAGCCCCAGTGGCTAACTGCAATTAGTCTGTGATTGTTCAGAGTTTGAAGACTGCAGGTTCAGAGCCAAATTATCTTAGACTCTCTTTGGTTCCCTTAATAGACATTTATCGCCAACCTCTATGTGTGATCTAACGTTCACCCTTGTGGCTGTTAGGTAAATCCTTTCCCAGCTTCCGTTGACCCAAAGGCTGAGAACACCATCAGATAATGCATGAGGCCTATAACAGAGATTCCCCACTTTGCCACCACCCACCTGTCTATGTTCCCACCAATATTTGCAGTGTTTTTGACTTATGACTTTCCTTGTGTTGTTACTACATATTTTCATAAACTTTTACCACGTCTGATTGTAGTATTTGGGGTAACCTGGACCACTCATCTTTGGCTCTGGAACAAACTATCTCTTATTTCCTTAAGAGCTGTGCTTTTGCATTGATAGAGAAATCACATAAGCCACATGGACCTGGGCAGGGGTCTCATTTAGAGGCTGTCATGGGACCAGCACCAGCCATGTGGCGAACAGACAGCTGTCACAGCCGGGCTCCTGTCCAAAGAGGGGAAAATAGGCTCATGAAATTCAGTGATTTCCTCCTCCTCCTGAAAGAGACCCAGGACAGCCCACTGCTTATCTGAAGAGCAGGGCTCTCATTTCAGCTGTCTGTGGAGAGGAGCTTGTGTGGAATACAGACAACTAATTTAAATTGTAGAGTTTGGCTCAGAGTCAACAACAAGGAGACCATCCACAGGCAACTACAGAAAGATGGCAGCAAGTGGAAGATAAAAGAATAGAGAGAGAGAGAGAAATGTGTGCTCAAAGTCCATTTGGACCAACGCTAACACTGCACAGAGCACGAGAAACAGAAACAGGTGAAAGCAGATCTGAAGAGAAGAACCACTGAAAGAGAGGGGGTGCCAAGCGATGGCAGGCCCGGGTTAACTGCACCGAAACTGGGGGATTCTACCACCCCAGGAAAAGTTTACCAGTGAGAAGAATGGACAAGTAGCAGATACTGGGTTCAGCCAGCTAGAAAGGCCCTGGTTTTGGATTCATTGACAGGTATTTTTGTGTCACGTTTTCATGTCTCTGGAATCCTTTGTGCTGCTGAGCTGAGCAGGTTTGGGCAAGACAAGCAGGAGCCAGGATGAGGCTGATAGAAAGAAATGGCGCCTGCCCTCCACAAGGAGGCGGAGGCTGCACCATTGATGCACGGCTTTCCCATCTGAGGCTGCCTGGCCTGGTCTCTACAGGGCAGGGTAGAACACATCCCAAGTATCACTTACTCTTCATCTGGGTGGTGACAGAGAGAAACAAGTTTTCCACGGACTTATTAAATCCTTTAAAGTGACCGAGTTCCTGTAACTAAAACAGAAACGGGAGAGTGCACTGTTAGATCGCCACCCCTCTTTCCCCCACCATCTCCAGGCTGCCAGTCTCCAAACCCTGCAGGCGAGAAGGGGTGGGAAAGTGTGTGGGCGTGTCTAGGGGATAGGGTACAGCCCCCAGGAAGTAGGCATCCCTGGCACTCACCCATCACTCTCTGTGTTTTGCAGCCTCATTAAAGGAGTTCACAAGATAACTACCCCCTAGACATGATGACTGACATTTCACTGGCTCAAAGATGGTACTCAGTTAATTACTGCTTGTTTGACCTCCTTTCTCTTCTAGCCCTGCCCAAACCTTGTATAGAAGGAACAGAATGCAGGTGACATGGGGGGTTGGAGGTATTAGGGGCAATGTGACCACCCTGGAAACAAAGAGCTCTCACTCCCAAAAGAGAACGCAGAAAAGGGGAAAGCAGTAACTTTGTCTAGGTCTGTCTATGTATCATCTACCTACCTACCCATTTATCTATCCCTCTGTCTACCTATCCATCCACTCATCCATCCAACATCCATCAATCTAGCCATCCACCCACCCATCCATCCAGTTTCCACTTGTCTATCCACTGCCTCCTCAACATTCTATGTACCATCCACTCACCCACCACTCCATCCATCCATCCATCCAGAGACCATCTGTCCATCTACACACGCACTGGCTACCCATTTGGTCACCTTCTCACTATCCACTCATTTGCCTTCATCCATCAACCCATACAACTATCTACCCACCCAGCAGTGCATTTATCTACCCTTCCAGTGTCCATTATTTCCCCAAAACATGTTCTCAGAACACAGTCACAGGAGAAAACAGAATTGGATTGTAAGCTTCACTCCAGGGTGTCTGGGAACTTGAAAAAGAATAAACATGCTTTTGTCTCTCAAACAGACATGGCATTATATCCATGCAAGACACAACTGTTCCCTCTAACGCACGGATTGATGAAGATAATCAAAGCCATGCAATTTCACAGCCCTTCAGTTTCCAAGTGCACCCAGACACTATCCTGTGATCTGGACACAGGTCAGACAAAGAGTTAGTTCCACTTCATGCAGCTACATTCTTTGGACATAAATGGTTCTGGTCCCCCTAGAGCCTGCAAAGCCTGAGATATTATCTTCTCTCAGGCACATCACACACACACACACACACACACACACACACACACGCACAACCTGCCCTACACACATGCCAGACCCACACACATTTGAAAGCCCAGTTGAGAGTTGGACATGAAAGCTGGCGACAAGACTCAGGACAAGATGTCTCAGGGCAGAAGCAGAAGGAGCCAGCAGTGACTGCAGATGGTCCCTGGCCACAAAATGAAAAGGAAATTGCTTTTCCACCTTCGGCTCTAGCTAAGTCAGATATGCATGCTCCAAGGCTGTTAGGCTAACTCTCCAGCATCCTAATCTGGCCTTCCTGCCCCGCTCCCACCCACCCAGGAACCCTTGGACCGACAAGTTACCCTGCTGGGGCTGCGGCTGCACTGGCTCTCACTGAGAGGTGGTGGCGTTGGAGGAACCACAGAGATTTTGCTGCCAAGGAGAAACACAAGAGTAATGGGTTAGAACTCCTCATGTGTGCGCTAATCATTCAAGCTCTAGCTTTGTTTCTATCTAGTTTCCTTTTAAAGGAAATGCCAGCTGAGTGGTGGTGGCGCCCATCTTTAATCCCAGTACTCAGGGAGGCAGAGGCAGGTGGATCTGTGTGAGTTCGAGGCCAGCCTGGTCTACAAAGTGAGTTCCAGGATAGCTAGGGCTACACAGAGAAACCTTGTCTCGAAAAACCAAAAAGAAGAAGGGAAGGAAGGAAGGAAGGAAGGAAGGAAGGAAGGAAGGAAGGAAGGAAGGAAGGAAGGAAGGAAGGAAGGAAATGCAGCAGCAGGACTGCTTGATCTTGCTTCCCTGTGTGCTGGGGTCTGGGTATGGACATAAGCCTGTCACTGTCTGCAGTCCAGTCATTCACTGAGTTCTCCAGCACATTCTGACGCCACGAGGGTACCTTGGCGCCCCCACTGAACTGTTCTTGAACCCAGACTTCATATGTGGAATCCTATTCAGACTCTTGCATTCTTAGAGAGAACCACACCAGCAGAAGAGCCAAAGGAAAAACCAAAAGATTAAATACTTTGAGAAATACTGGGAGCATGAGCTAAAAGAGAAAAGAACAAATGGGGTCAGGGAAAACAAGAAAGTAACAAGTGGGTTGTGGTCCCGACCCTGTAATCTCAGTGCTGGTAGGCTGCAGCAAGAAGACTGTCAGGACTTCAGGGCCAGCCTGGACTAAATAGTGATGACCAAACCACAGGGCCACATGGCAAGACCCTAGGCAAGGAGGAGGAAGAGGAGAAAGGGAGGGGAGGGAGGTTAAAGGGAGAGAAGGGAGGAGGGGAGAGATGAAGGAGCAGGAAGAGGAGGAGCAGCAGCAGCAGGAGGAAGAGGTTCTAAGTTTTGAGATTGGATATATTTCACCATAAACCAAAAAATGTAGCACCCGGGGGAACTCTCAGTGATGGTGTCTAAACTCAGGAGAATGGGGGGGGGGATTCTAGCCACTTCAAGGCTGCAAGCAACAGCCAATGGGTGGGTGTTGTTTTTTTAAATTCCACAAACATATTAGGTATATGCCTGGCACCAGGGAAGATGCCAGAGGAAGATGGGAACTAGAAGCAGCTGCTTGGGTGTAGAGTGTCATCAGACACACAGTTAAAACCATATTTCATTCTTTGCAGCATCTCAGAAGAATTTGAGGGGAAAAAGTGTTGTGAGTAAAAATGGGATAGCTAGAAGGTTCCTTATGAAAATCTCCAAGTTTCTTTCAACCTTTTCCAGGAGCTTTATAGTTTAAAAAGCTGCATCTCAGAGCAGTGACCTCAGAAGGCCGAGGTGTGTAAGCTCTTTGAGGGTGTCCTCTGAGCTCCTGCTGACATGGAACGCTCTGTCCTCCCACACTCACCTCAGCCTCTGATAAGATTGCAGCAGCTTCGCCCCAGCGGTCTCCCGTTTGCCTGGGGGAGGAACAAGTCAAGGTCAGTCAACACTGCGAATATACTGTACTGGACGCAAACACAGGGATCCGTGTATTCCGATTACTTTAATATCACGTCTTCTTATAAAAAAGAGCTCCTTTGGGGTGACAGAAATGCTCCAAAGTCAGGTCGGGAAGAACAGGTGACATGGCTCAGCAGGTGCAGGCATTCGCCGCCAAACCTGCCAAGCTGAGCGTCAGCCCCAAAGTCCGCATGCCGCAGGGAGAGAAGAGTCCTGCAAGTTGTTTTCTGATCACTACTCATGTGCCTGGCACAGTCATGTATGTGCACCTGTGCTCCCTCTCTGCCTCTGTCTCTATAAATGTCGGGTTGGAAGGAGCACTGATTAATCTTCCAGAGGAACCAGATTTGATTCTTAGGCCCACATGGCAACCCCCAACCATTGGTAGCTCCAATTCCAGGGGCTTCAGTGGCCTCTTCTGGCCTCTGTGGGCACACATGTGGAACACAGACTGAACACCCATACCCAGAAATTAAAAAAATAAACATGAAAATAGAGATGGTGGGGATTACTGTGCAGCTTTCCATCTACTGGACAATCATTGTCTTGTTTAAAGCCCCCCCTAACACACACACACACACACCGCAAGCCGTCGGGTCTGGGAATGACTGCTTCTATTAGAAGTTAACGTTGAATTAGATTTTGTAAACCTTGGAAATTTGAAACAATCCCCAAGTTCCCCAGCAGTTCCTTCCCCCAGGGAACACGAATAATTGAATGTATCCCTCAGAGGGTCCCTTGTGAGGAAGACTTAAGGTAATCCCTTTAAAAATGTAATCTCCTTACGTCTGTCCAAGTCACAGTGATTAATAGTTTCCTAAATCAGACTGCACCTGCCACAGTAGCCCTTTTTTGCTTCTTTCTCCAAAAGAAAATTCTGCCGCTCCGCAGTCCTGGGACCACAGTGGTTCTTGGCCACCGGTACGAGCGTGGCTGGGCTGCACCTCGGTAGTGGACTTGGCTTGAGACCTTGAAAGCCTCCACACAGCACCACTCACCAGGCCCTGGCTCTGGGAGGACAAGATGGCGCTTGTGTTGTTTGGAAGATTGTAATTCATGTCACAGATTTGGGTAGCGGTGCTACTTAAGGACACACTGACCAAGTGGGATGTTGAGAATGCCGGGATAGGCAAGGGGACCCCTAGGACAGACAGACAGCATCTAGAGTTAAGTCCTGATGTCAAAGCAGGATGTCGCCCCAGCTCCAGGTCTTTAGTCAGGCTGGCCCCAGAAGGGACAGGAACCCTTAAAATCATATCTAAGGGATTTTTGTCTTGTCTTGTTTTGAGACAGGGTCTCATGTAGCCCAGGCTAGCCCTGAACTCACTACACAGTCGGAGGAGGCTTTGAACTTCAAATCCTGGTGTTTCTACCTCCAGGCTGTGCTCACAGGTGTGCACCACTGCCCCCGACTTCTTAGTGTGAGTGCTCAGCCCCAAAGTCATACCCCAGCCTCAAAGTCTCCTTGCTGTGTACATTTTTGGGCTCTATAACGGGAAGCAAGCTGGGAGCACCCCCACTTGCTGGTATACTAAGTGGCCTTCTCCCAAAGGCTGGAGGCCAGGCTAGTAAAAGCAGCAGGCAGAGCCTGGAGTCCCTCACCTATGAGAGCTGCCTTGGCGGCAACGTCTGAACAGGAAATGAGGGCGAGAGGGTGTCTCCGCATGGTGATGGAAGGCACGGAGTCCGGAGTCCGAGGAAAACAAGGAAGGGGGAAGAAAGGGAAACAAGACCTGACAGCACTGCATATCCGTCAGGACCCCAGGGCAGAGACGTAATGGACAGTGAGCTCTGAGCACCTACTTCACGGCCAGTTTACCTTCCCTTACTCCCTCTCACCCTTAGACATCTGTAACACCTGGCCCTGAGGCACAACCCCCAAGGCCACTGTTCTCCACCCCCGCGCCCCCAAATCTGATGCTCTGTTCTGTCACTCAACGCCTAAGTCACAAGCTCCACATGGTGTCTCAGTATTCTCATCTCTCGGGGCTCCTCCACGCCGTACAAGCCTCTCCTGGAGTCCTGGGCTGCACCTTGTTTCTCTGGGTTACTTCCCCAGGCATTCCAACCTCACGCTCTCATCTCAAACCCTCTGCTAACCCCCAGCCTGGCCTCCACCTTTCACAGTTCCCCTGCGGCCACTGAAAGCTGCCTTACTACCCTGTGCCTAGATCTCTGCTGCCCCCTGCTGGCTGTGGCAAGCTGAGGCTCCCGACCAAATGGGAAGCGCTTAGAGCTCTGGGGCTGGAAAGATGACTGGGTGGCCAAGAGCACTCACCCAGACTCAGTTCTCAGCACTCACAGGGTGGCTCCCAGCCTCCTGTAACTTCAGGGCTGGAGGATCTAATTCCCTCTTCTGACCTCCATGGGCACCAATCACACATGTGATGCACATTCATACATGCAGGCAAAACCTTCACACACATAAAACAAAGTAAAAAATAAAATCTTTAAGACAAAACCTCTTAGCTTACAACGTAAGCTTGCCTCAGATCCATGTGTCATGTTTCGGGGAAAAACAGGGTCTACCAGAACCCCTGATCCACCCTCTCTTGCAGATCAGAACCTACACGACATGAGATGCTAAAATGAGGGTGATTGGGGGCACATAAGAATCTGAGGCGTGCCGCCCTGTGTGGCTTCGTCATCTACGCATGCCCATTTCCCTCGCTCTTTGCTTTTACTTCTTCAAAACTACTGAGTATTCGTTTTTTAAAAACACGCTTCTGCTTCCCGTAGCCTCCGAGGAGATGTGCAGACTGCATCTGTGTCCTGCCCCACTGCAGGCAAGACCAGGTCCTGGATGGTGAGGGCTTCTTGCAACCACAGGATTTATATCTTAAGGGCAGCTCCAGTAATCTCACGCGCGCGCACACACACACACACACACACACACACACACACACACACACACACTTTTAAACATGAGAGGGATATTCTCCCTTTGGTCACATTACTCTCTCTTTTTCAAGAGTCATCAGAGTGAAAGCCCAGGGCTCCTAAGTCCCTCAGAGCTGGGAGTCCCTTGCATTCTTCTGAGACACTTCCCACAAAGCTGTCTCTTTTCTTACCACAGAATGTGGGGGAAACAGGAATATTTTATCTGTTGGGGGCAAGTAAGAACAGACATGAAGCCATTACAGTCCTTCTCTGGTAGGGCTGTTATCTTATAAAGAGGGAAACCTGAACCCAAGCTGGACCTGCTCAGCGGGAGACTACATGGAGGCAGCAATGGAGGCAGAGCTGGGGTGAAGCTTCTAAAAGCCAGGGATGTGCCAGGGCTGCTGAGATGAACACGAGGAAGCCCCGTCTCATGCTCACCTTGGTCTGAGGTTTCCAGCCTCTAAATTATCAGACAATAACTTTCCATTGCTCGGAGCAAGGAAAGTAACAAGAGCCACGGCACTTTTCTGTGGTGTCCTAGGAAGCCAGCCTAGAGGGACCCCTTATGACTTAGTCACCGCCTTCCTCTCCAGGGTCACCTGCTGCCACGACTGACCCAAATACTTGGTCTTGGCCAGGCCGACTTCCCAGACGCACTGTGCCTAACCCACACTTCATATTCTCCCGAGGTCTGTCTCCACTGGAACTGGACCTTGTCTGTACTTCCTGTTCCTGTCTCCATTAAAGGTTTATTTATAGAGGTATGACTGTTGGGTGCTATTAGTTTTAACTGCCAACTTGGCACAATCTAAGGTCATCTGAGTAAAGTTTCAATAGCTGAATTGTCTAGCTCGGGTTGGCCTCTGGGCATGTCTCTGAGAGACTGTCTTGATTACTAATTGGAGGAGGAGCCAGTCCACTACAGGCAGTACCATTCCCTAGTTTGGGGCCCTGGCTTATATAAGACTAGAGAAAGCTGGCTGGGTGTAAAAAGCAAGCAAACAAGGGTGTATTCATTTCTCTCTGCTCTTGACTGTGGATGTGAAGACACGAGCTGCCTGAGCTCCTGCCCTGACTTCCTTCAGTGATGACTTTGACCTGAAACTGAGCCAGATAAACCCTTCCCTCCCCTAAGCTGCTTTTGGCTTTTTTTTTTTTTTTTAAATCACAGTAGCAGAAATGAACCTGGATCGATGAACGACTGTCATCTGGAGGTGACCTGAAGTCCCTGTGCCTCCTCCACCGAAAGCTGTTTGTATGTTCATGTCCTCCATTAGAGTGAGGACATGAGCCTCATCTCATTTATCCCATCTCTCCAGAAGGCAGTTTGCCAATGGAGGGTGGTGATTGTGACTATAGCACTGATGGAAACCAACACTATCTAATTATTGACAGGAGGCTTGCCAAGGCTTCCTGAACAACGAATCATTCAGAGGTATGCCAAAACAAAGCCCAAGGGGTGAGCGAGGATGCAGGAAGGTTTTACAGAGCTGGGAAGGAAGTAGGCAAAAGTCAGGGAGAGAGTAATCAGAATGCATTGTATACATCTGTGACGTTGCCAAAGAATAAATTAAATTGGCTTTTTTTTTTTTTAATGGAAAAAAACTCCAAGAATCTGCTTTGGGAGGATTGCTACCTATGAACATCGGATAAAAGCAGAAAGTGTAAAGGCCAGGGTCCTATTTTATCTTTTGATCATGAAATCTGACTTGATTACCTATGCTCTACCGAGCCTGGTTGGACCAGTCTAAATTCTGGGGGCCTGACAAGCACTCAGCCTGCTGGGAGCAGAGCTCACAGTTCCCGCTGTGGGGCTGTCTGTAGCCTTTCCTCTTGAGGAGAAATATCAATCAAAAGGCAATCAAAGACAGGATTCCATCTTTTCTTTGAAATAAGAAGTGGAACATTTTCTTTCTGGGAAATAAATGTGATTTAATTAAAGATACCAGTAGGAGCATGAACCCCCAGCTATCAGCCCTGGCTTTGCAGAACCACCCCTTGCCGAGTCTCTCTGATGAACGGGGTAGGCAGGCATTCGCTGAGTGAAAAGTGGGGAGGGACACAGGCAGTCTTGGACAGAGTCACACATGTACGTGACGGAACCTAGCTCCTTTAAAAAAAATTGTATTACGTTTACAATTTTTATCGTTCACTGTGACACATTTGGGAGTGAAATCTCTGTGCAGCCTGGAGAGCAAACAGGTCACCAGGGTTGGGAGCAGAACCATCTCATTGCCCGACTTACCTTCTGTCCTCTCTGGACAGGGGATGGACGGAACCCAGTGCCTTGTTTGCTGTGGGCAAGCCCTCTGCCAGCGAGCTATGTCCCCTGCCCCCGCCTTCTCTTCAAACCCACACCGGTCTGTCTTCAAACTCCATGACCAGACGACACTGACTATGTTGCTTGTGTAGAAGAACAAGACCCTCACAAGTCACTCGAAAGGTTAAACCCTGCCTGCTACCAGAAGGGGGTAAAAATCCCTGCTCCTCCACAGTGACCAGATGCCAAATTCATCTGGTTAGTGATGCAATGAGTCCTGGGGACAGTAAGCTGAGGGTGTGTAGAGGGCCGACCTCCCCAAACCATTTTATCTCCAGTTATTAACAACAGCGCAAGTCTGAGAAGGTGTTTAACATTTACCCTATTGAATGTGAAAACTGATGTTGCAGTCTTACTCTTTGTTTTGTTTTGTCTTTGAGACCGGGTCTCCCTGTAGAGTCGGCCTCAGCCCCTTGGGTGCTTGAACTGCAGATGTACAAGATGCCTGACTTTTATCACTCCACACACACACACACACACACACACACACACACACATACACACGAGTCAAGGGATCAGGTAGTCCAGGTTGGCCTCAAACTCACTCTGTATCTGAAGATGACCTTGAACTTCTGATCCTTCTGCTTCCAATGCCCAAATACTGGGATTACAAGCTTGCACGACTGTGCCTCCTTTTGATGGTGTAGGAGATGGAATCCAGGGTTTGTGAACATTACGCATGAACTTGACAAACTCATGACTATTTTTTCGTTTTGTTTTTCAAGACATGGTTTCCCTGTGTATCCTTGGTTACGCTGTGTGCCACCATGCCCAGCCAGACTCATGACTGTTAAGGCATAAAAGTGTCATGCTTGTAGAATGAAATCCAAAGCTACTGTTGGCACCAAAGTAAAGATGTGCACTTACAGCCACCAGCCAGAAGGTGGAGCCAAGAGCAAAGGTGGATTTCCAGTTTCAGATGTGGCGTGACCTAAGGAAATGTCCATCATAATTTACACAGCCACTTGACTGGTGATTCTCCAACTCACAGTGCTCATAAAGTGCCTGGGGACCTGCCCATCACAACCTTGAGGTCGCACTGACTCCATCTAACATACCCCCAGCTGTTTCACTGAACTGAACTTCAGTATGTGAAGCTAGGAGATACAAACCTGAAACACTCTCAGCCGATGATGAAGCCTCGGTCCCAGAAACCACGTTAAAAACTTTCTGCACACACCAACAAATACTGTGACAGCAGATCTGGGGGGACACTGTCAGGACAGCCAGAGAAGCTTCCTAAAGGCCCTTCGGAGACAGACGCTCCCATGGCTCAGATAAACCTCAACAACAATGTTTCAGAATAGGGGGTGGGAGATGGCCCGGTGGATAAGAACACTTGCTGCCTTTGCAGAGAACCTGGGTTCAGATCCCTGCACCCACATCAAGTATCTCCAGTTCCAGAGGATCCAACTCCCTTTTCTGGCCTTCATGGTCACCAAATATACATGGTACACACCCAGGCACACACATAAAATAAATAAATTAATTTTTTGTAAAAAAAAAAAAAAATCACAAAACTAATTTAAAAGTCTTAGGAAAAAAAATGTACTATGTCATCAGAAAAAAATAACCAAGTTCTTTATACTGTTTCTGTGCAGAATGAGGAAGTGGAGCTCATTTTTGCTTTTTTATTTATTTTTTTTTAATTCACCAATTTGCCTCTGTAATCTGAGGTTTTAATTTTTTTATTTATATTATTTTGCTTATCCTTGGATCTTCATTTATTACGTGTGTATAAATATAGTGTACACACTCGTGGCACTGACTTGTCCCCCTCCACCTTGTTTCTCCAGACAGGTTCTCTCACTGAACCTAGAGAGAATGCCGGCCAGGAAGTCCCAGCCGTCCCATCACAGTCCTGGGGCACCAGTACAAACACAGTCACACTAGCTTCCTGCCGTTTCTGAAGACGTGAACGCACAACCTTGTAGATTGGCACAGGAGACGTTCCAGCTATCCATCTCTATTACTCTTTATTGAATATTATTCCTATCTAGTCTACTTTCAAGGGAAGTTTGGTAACACTTATCTTAAATGGCACGTAGCTAATAGAACCATTAAGGGAGAAAAGTAAAGCATATAAAAAGGAAACTAGTGCTGAGGGCATAATGATCCCTGGAATCGCAACTAATCATTAAACTTGGCTCAAGGTTTCCAGTGCTAAAAGGAAAAAGCCCAAGGTGGGCACTCGTGGATTTACCTCATCATCAAATAGCCCTGTCCTGCCCACGACCCACAATTATAACTTGGTTAAACAAATGATGGGACATTCTGAGGACGGATGAGATGTGGTCATCAGAAATCATGATGTTTAAGTATCCGGAAAACATTCTTTATGAAGTACTATACAGAGAAATATTGGGATAAAATGAAAGATGAGCTGCTCCCAATTACATAGCAATATCAAGTTGTCTCCAGTTAAGTTTTAAACCCAAGTCTCTGATGATTCAACTAAATAGTTAAAGATTTTAGAACATTTTAATTTAGTGGGTGTCAGAGGACAACTTGTGTGAGGCGGATCTCCCATACCATGAGGGTTCCGGGACTGAACTCAGGTTGTTAGGCTTGGCAGAAAGTACCCTTCACCCAAAAGCCATCTCACTAGCCTCTAATTTTTTAAATGTGAATATATGCCCATGAGAGCATATATTTCCAGTTTCAGATGTGGCGCGCACACACACACACACACACACACAGAGCAGAAGTAATATGTAACAGTATTAGCAACTGTTCTCTGGGTGTGACTGCTTTTAACATTACTACTCTCCATTTTCCTCCTCTTCCTGCTCTCCTCCCTTCCCCCTTCCCCCGAAATGCCCCCCTTTTGATGGGGAGATTGAACACAGGGTTTCACAAATACCAGGCAAGTGTTCCACCAAGCCTTATCTCCAGCCAGCCAGCCTCGCTTTCCAATTTTTAAATGAATACATAGTACTTATAGTCGAAACCAAAGCACACGTAGAATCCAAGATCATGCTTCAGAGAGGACCAGAGTATGGGGAGAAGGCAGCTGGCCCAACCTGTCAGGAGACAGCCTTCCTAGAAGGTGCTTTGGCACACACACACACACACAGAGCAGAAGTAATATGTAACAGTATTAGCAACTGTTCTCTGGGTGTGATTGCTTTTAACATTACTACTCTCCATTTTCCTCCTCTTCCTGCTCTCCTCCCTTCCCCCTTCCCCCGTAATGCCCCCCTTTTGATGGGGAGATTGAACACAGGGTTTCACAAATACCAGGCAAGTGTTCCACCAAGCCTTATCTCCAGCCAGCCAGCCTCGCTTTCCAATTTTTAAATGAGTACATAGTACTTATAGTCGAAACCAAAGCACACGTAGAATCCGAGATCATGCTTCAGAGAGGACCAGAGTATGGGGAGAAGGCAGCTGGCCCAACCTGTCAGGAGACAGCCTTCCTAGAAGGTGCTTTGGCAAAACGTAAGTGTTCCTGCCTCCAGTCTGCCAGCTGACCTCCTAAGAAACGTATCCAAGGGAATTACACAGAACTGCCAAGATCCCAGCACAAGATGCTCACCACTGTGAACCTGTACAGTCGCTGGCAATAGGGAAAGGGCTGACCAAATTGTAGGCTCTATATTTGGTATATGGTCACCTGTACATTTCAGACGACGTCTGTGGTGGTTTGAAGGAGAAACGTCCCTCGTAGGCTCAAGTGTTTGAATACTTGGCTCCCAGTTGGTGGAGGGTTTGGAATCTTAAGGAGGTGGAGCCTTGCCGGAGGAAGGATGTGGATTTGAGGGTTTAGAGCCTGGTCCCACTTCCTGTTTGTTCTCTCTGCTTCCTGTGTGTGGATATGGTGTGACTGGCCCGCTTGCTTCCCCGCCACCATGCCGCACCTCCCTGCCGTGAGGGACTTTGTCCACCTGGAACCATAAGCTATAATAAACCTCTTTCTTTCCCCCCCCCCCAAGGCAGGATATCTCTGTGTAGCCCTGGCTGTCCTGGAACTCACTCTCTAGAGCCTCTAACTCAGAGATTCATCTGCCTCTGACTCCTGAGCGCTGAGATTAAAGCTGCCTCGGCCCCCTGGCTAAATGCCTTCATCTTAAATTGCCTTTCGTTTGAGTGAGCGAGAGAAGAGTGAGGAGCCCCCACCCCAGTACTCTGGTCCCATTCTCATGAATCTCGCTCTCTACACTGTGACAGCTCCAGCCAGTGACCTTTTAAGTTTACTTACTTACCTTTTGTGTGTGAATGCGTGGGGGGGGGCAGCATGCACATGCTGTGGAGTGCCTGTGGAGGCCAAAGGATCACCTCTGGTGGGAGTGCTGCTCACCTCTGTCTTGTTTGAGCGAGAGGCTGGTTATTCACCGATGCATACAGCAGATGGGGGGGGGGTGCTCTCCGAATTGTTTATGTGATGCAGCTTCTCTCATTGGCTGTGTGCTTACTCAGGGGATGCTGGCTGCCCCGCAAGCCCTAAGTCTCTGCCGTCACAATGATTACGAGCTTGGACCACCATGCCCAGCAAACCCCCCCCCCCAATCCTTTTATTGAGGTGAGTTCTGGAGGTAGCTCTCAATTGAGCCTGGATCTAGGCCAATTTATTTTTTAAATTAAGGATCATGAACAAAATACTGGATAAACAAGAGTTCAAAAAAATTTTTTTAAATGATTGCAAAAGCTCAAATTCTACTGTAGAAAGAGGCGGCAGTGCCCAAAAGTAGCCTGCAACAACCCAGAAAACCATGAACAAACCAGATGCTCTGTGTTCAGAGGGAAACAGGGCTCCAGAAGCACGGAGAGCCTGGCAAAGCACAGACTTAGAGAGAGTGCCTTCCGGAGGGCGAGAGAGAGACAGACATGGAGGAGCCTCAGGTGAAGGCAACCAATGGGCTCAGTTCTGAAGCAAGAAAGGGCAGACAGGTGGATGGGGAGCACCAGGTAGGTGTCAGGGTCACAGCTGAAGTCCCGGAAGGCCACTGCTGTAGTCTGAGATCAGAGCAAACCAAAATGGAGTCACCTGTGCTAAATAAGCATCCCTAAGGAAGAAGAGGGATCCCAAACAGACATCTGAACACAGGAGGATCTACTTGGTCTGAGTTGCATAAGAAGTCCTTATCAGTAACCTGGTCCTAGCCACTGAATTTGTCCCCGCCTCTCGAACCCCCACTCTCTACTTAGGGGTGACTGCTTAAGGTGCTCTCATTTGACTGTGTACACCAGAGGCTCTACTTCCCGATGCACAAATGACAGCCAGATCTGTCACTAAAACCCTGAAGTTTCCTGTTTTGACAATTCCAAGACTATGAGGGTTTGTTTGTTTGTTTGTTTGTTTTTCCTCCTTTCAACCAAAAAACTTAACTCCAAATATTTTATTTTAGATTTTTCAAGACAGGGTTTCCCTGTATAGTCCTGGCTGTCCTGGAACTCACTCTGTAGACCAAGCTGGCCTCAAACTCATGATCCTCCTGCCTTCGCCCCTTTCAGCAAATTCTACCAGTGTGCGCCACCACAACCGGCGCCAAATATTTAAAAACTAGAAATGATCATTTTACATGAGTTAGAGTTTTAAGAGTATTTACCTGTAGTTGGAAATTTCCTGGCTCGTTCCTCAAAGAACCATTCTCCGGTTTTGATTTTCACGTTTCTGAAATGCAAACAGAATTATCTATTTGAGAGCTGACCTCGCTCTCCAGCTGAGGGTGACTTATAGCTGAGCATGTAGCCCAGCCTCAGAGCCAACCACCCATGCCTCGGCTTCTCAGGTGCTGGGATTACACGCGTGAGCCATCTTCCAAATTATAACACCTTTAAAAATTTATTAAACACTAGTATTATTTTTGTATGTGTGCTTTTGTATGCATGCATGTCTGTGTACTGTGTACTTACCTGGTGCCTTTGGAGACCATGAGGCAGTGTCAGAGTTCTTGGAACTGGAGTTATAGAGAATTGTTAGCTGCCTGGCCCCTGACCTCTTTCTACGTAGCCCATGAACATCCAACCTTTTGGCTTCTCTGGATGGACTGAACGAGGAAGAGGAAGAATTGTCTTGGTCCACACATTCAGAAGTATTCAACCAGAGGCCCAGCATGAAATTGTAAACAGACTAAGAGACTCTTTTATAATCTGTGGAATGCTCAAACACACTGTCCTAGTTTGCTCTCTGTTGCTGAGATAAAACACTGACCAAAAGCAACATGGAGGAAGAAAGGTCTGTTTGGGGTACATGCTACTGTCTATCATCACGGGAAGACAGGGCAAGAAGTCAGGGCAGGGATTGAAGCAGAGACCACTGAGGAATGTTGCTGACTGGCCTGCTCCCAACTGACTTCTTATACAATGCAAGAGCGCCTACCCAGGGACTGGCACCACCCACCAGGGGCTCGGCCCTTCCACATCAATCATCAATCAAGAAAATGCCCCGCAGGCCTGCCCACAGGTAAATCCAATGGAGGCAATTCTTCAATTAATGTTCCTTCGTCCAAGGGGACTTTAGTTTGTGTCAAGATGACAAACACTAACTGGCACAGGGGTCTTTGTAGATGACAGTGTTGTGTACAGATGTCACATAAACGTATACAAACTCTTGCAACCTGAGAGCCACAGGATGAACATGCGTGGAAGGCAGTCCCCGCCTGAGGGAGGCTGGAATTATAACCATCTCGCACCTGATGCCCCATCTGCTTCCGGAAGCAGTGGCAACCACCTTTATGGGCTTCAACCCTGCTAACACCGGATTAGCAAACGAGCAATAACTGTTGAACATGCTTTGAAAATTCCAGCACACAGATGTCTCCTAATGAGGAGGCAGGAGGAGCCTAGCAAGAAAGACATTTTTACCTCACTGCTGCAAGCAAGCAGCAAATTAAATAGGCATTTAGAGGAGAGGACTTCACTTTGTATCAAACTGCAGCACCTGCAGGCACGGAAGCAGTTAATTTATGCTTCGTGCAACTGAGGAAGTAGACGTGAGGTCTGCAGAGACACTGAAGACATTTTCACCATCCCACTGACAGGAGGTCTGTGTCTACAGAGTTGGTTGAATGTCTGAAAATGGCACATCCCTGTAGGTCTGTCCTTTGGCCAAGGCCCTGATGGCAAAGAAGCCCCCAAGAACACTGCTAAGAGACCCTGGTGGCTTGCCGGATGCTGAGGCTGCAAAACCTCCAGATGAAGCAGCCAACTGCTGTGAAACAGAGCAGCAGGGTGCCTGTGTGGGCCAGTCCGGCTTCAGACTCCTACTAAGAGCCGTCTGTGCACTCACTCAGTTGAAAACTTTTCTTCAAACAACCTTGCAGCTAAGGTGCTTCACAGTGATGAAGCAAAATCAGCATGGGCTTGTTTGGTCTGCCCACAAGCCCAGCTGAGCTGCTTTTGACGTTGGTACAGGAAACAGACAGACGTTTGTGATTAAATCCTAGGCAACTATGAAAAGGTGGAGACTTGTGATGAAGATAAAGCTATGATTTTATCGCGCTGCTCTCAACCCTTCTTGCAAAACATCCACAACTGTCCTTTCTTAACCTCGGAGCCCTGTCCATGGCGCCCAGAGACACCCCCAGCACAGTGTACTGGTGAATAAATGAATACTCCCACCTCTCCCGGGAGTCCCTCAAGAAAGGGAGGAGGTGGGGTTCAAAGTGGATAGAGCCTGTAGCAGTGTGCTCTCAAAGAGGTTTGTGCTACCTAAAGGACGGTGCTAAGGGCACAGGCGAGAAGCACCCACTCGTGCTTAGTCTATATGTCTGTGTGCTTTATCTGCATCTAAGCATTGCACCGTGTAGCTACATGGTACCCCTGAAGGCCAGGAGACGGTGTCAGAATCTCCTAGGGCTCAAGTTAGACAGTTGTGAGGTCTAAGGAGATGGCAAAGAGCCGCTGGCAAAATGCCACAGGTAATCTCCATGGGGCCTGCAAGACCAGAGGGACTGCCTTGCTAAGAAAGCATCACCATGGCAACTAGAAAGGGCTAGCAGCTTTCAAAAATATGGCTGCTGCCTCCATGCAAAAGAACCCCAACCACAACAGGTAGTCCAGCTGCAGGAGACAGGGGACAGAGTGTAGGGGGGTTGGGACACTCACCCAAGCCCAGGGAGGCCTGTTGACACCCAGTAAAAGGCGGAACCAAATCAACTAAGTTCAGACTGAGGCTGACTTGGTTCAGCTGCTTTCCCAGAACACAAAACAAGGAAAAGCTGTGAAATGCAGAGGAAAAGATAACGCATTTTCTGGACTCTGGTTGGATACTTCTGGATGTGTGGCCCAAGACAATTAATTCTTCCTCAATCAGTCGATCCAGAGAAGCCAAAAGGTTGGGTGTCCATGGACTACGTAGAGAGAGGTCAGGGGCAGGCCAGGCAGCTAACAGTTCTCTATAACTCCAGTTCCAAGGACTCTGACGCTGCTTCCTGGCCTCCAAAGCCACCATGTGTGTATATTCACGTTTTGAAAACTAGCTTTTGGGTGAAGGGTGTTTGCTGAACAGCCTGACAACCCCAGTTCAATCCCAGGAGACCTGACGCCCACAAGCTATCCTGACACTCACACCCACCCCCATGAAGTTAAAATGCACTAAATTTTTTTTAACTATTTAGTTGAATCATAAAAGAAGGGTCTGAAAATGACTGAAGATAATTTTATATTGTATTTATGTCATTGGGGGCAGCTTATCTTTAATTTTATCCAGATATTTCTCTGTATAGTACTTTTTAAATTTTTTCAGAAGGATGTACCTTGGTCTATAAAGATCAAGTGGAGAGACCCCTTTCCCAGACACACTTTACCTGTAATGACGGGGAGGGGGGTGGTCATCTCCAGGGCATAAAGAGCAGGTGATAAGACCAAGCTCAGCTGCCTCTGATATTGCATTACAGAAGACAGAGAGGCATTAATTGGAATTCTTGGTTAAAAGGGTAAGACCCAGGACTAAAAACCCAGTGAGGTCACTCCTCGTGGGAAAGCCCCTTGAAGGCACCCTGAAACCCACTGACTTGGGAACTGGGTGGAGGGTAGGCAGTTATGGGGAATGGGAAGGTCCACCGCTTTCCTATGAAAGCGGCGCTTCGGTGGCTTCTGAAAACTAGTAAGTATGCATTTGAATCAAAGAAATTCCAGAATCTAACCCTACCATCACCCAATCACCACAGCGTGGGAGGCATTTCAGAGCAAAGCAGCCTAAGGTCAGTTCCATGACTGGGCCGAAACCTGGGACAGCTCTCTTCTGCAAAAAAGAGGCTCATTCATAACGACACTCAAACAGCTGTGTCAGTGGAGCAGGACAGGCGCTGAGTCATCAGGAGCCGTGTGACGTCTGCTGGCCTGGGGCTGCACTCTGGCCTGTCTTGTGGACATGAATAAGTTCTTCTGGAAAGCCTCATGAAAGCACAATGTACAGAAATACCCGCCCCAGCTGCCCGAACTCTCAGCCCCAGCCCCAGCCCCGCTGCGACCGTGAGCGCCCACCGGGGTAACACTTGACCCGATTGCCATGCCAAGTGGCAGCCTGGGTAAACTGCCTCCTTGTATGGTGACAGGCTCCACTGAACTAAGGAGATGACAATAGTGAGGACAGACCAAAGGCATCATAGAATCAAAAGCTCACTCATTCTCAAAGGGGGCTTAAAGCCAGGAACTGAGCCTGACCTTCAACAAGAAGGGTACGCATAACTGTACAGAAGCATTCTCCTTCTGGGCATGCTGGCAAGGCCAGCATGGCCCTGTCTCAGAAATGTATTCTCTTTATTAAGCACTAAGATGCAATCTAGGGCTGGGCTCAGTGGGTACAGTCAGTGACTGCTTCACAAGTGTAAAGATCTGAGTTCAGATCTCTAGAACCCACATAAAGTTACATGTGGTAGTAAGAGCCTATGGGAGGAGACAAATTCTCAGAAGCTCAGAGGCCAGCTACCCTGGCATACACAGCGGTGGACATTAGATCCTGTTTCAGACAAGGCGGAAGAATGGAAGACAGGGCTGGAGAGACGGCTCAGCAAATACACGTACATAAAGAGGACTCAAATTTTAGTTTCCAACACCCATGTCAGGCAGCTCACAACTACCTGTGACTTCAGCTCCAAGAGATCTGGTGCCTGGGGCCTCTGAGGGTACCAGCATTTACACGCACACGCTCCATCCCAGACACGAAACTAAATCTTTAAAGAAAAAGATGGAAGGTGAGGACCAACACCTAAGGTTGTCTCCTCTGACTTCTACATGTGTGCCATGGCACATGGGTACCTATCCTTACACGCATGCAAACAAACATGAACAGATACACTCTCAAGTCATACAAAGTATTTTACCATTTTTTTTTTCCATTTTGGTTTTGTTTGTTTATTTTTTTTATTTATTTTTTTGTTGTTGATGATGTTTTTTGAGACAGGGTTTCTTTGTATAGCCCTGGCTGTTCTGGAACTCACTTTGTAAACCAGGCTGTCTTTGAACTTACAGCCCCCTAAGCGATGGGATTAAAGGGTGAGTGCTTCCACCACCCAGCAATTTTCTACATTTTCACTGCCTGCTTTGGATTCAAGCATTTTAGGAATTTTTTTTTTTTCCCCAGAGCTGAGGACCGAGCCCAGGGCCTTGCACTTGCTAGGCAAGCGCTCTACCACTGAGCTAAATCCCCAACCCCAGGAATCTTTACTCTCTTTGTATGTGGATAAAATAACATAGCCTGTAAATATGTGTTCTTACACATATTACATATGAAGTAGCATGCGCTACACCACGACAAGTAAACACAGAGCCCAGCCCGCTAGGAACTCTTCCTGGCTGGTGTTTGACCATGTGAAATTCTTTATCCACTGTCTCAGACTTGTTTCTACGTCACAGGGAACACACAGATCTGGAGAGGTAGCTCAGTGGAGGGCTTGCCTCGCTCACAAAAAGTCCTGGGTTCCAGCCCCTGCGCGTCACCTCCAAGAAGCACAGACACACCAAAAGATGGGCCGTGAGGGGACTGAACTCTGCGCTCAGCACGGAGTGAGCCCTGCTTGGACACTCCTGGTTGACGTCACTTTGCCACCTTTTGGATGGCTGGTCCTTCCCTCACAGGACTATGCTCACTGACAGCAGTGAGTGGGAAGTGGGTCACCTTCACAGTGGGTCATTTCAGTTAGCTGCCATTGTGGGCGGCAAGTGGTAACTCCGGATTTTGTCTAAACAGTGGACTCATGGAAATACTGAGGGTTAGTCTGAAATTTACTCAACTCTGGGAAGTTTTACCTTAATAGGAAACAATCGTTTCGGGACCTTCATTAAAATGTAACTTGATTTTCAATAAAATTTCTCTCATGCCATGCAGAAAACGCAACATGCCATCCCGTAAGAACATGCTAATGTCCAATCCAAATCCCAGCTTATCAGGGTCTGGTGATACAGGCCTGGAACCCCAGCCATGGAAGAGGATGACACAGAAAAATCACAAGCCAGAGTCTGGACTACGGAGAGAGCACAAGGCCGGGTGAGGCCTCTTAACCGGACCTTGATCAACATATAAAAACAAACAAGGAAATTGGGGAGCATTATAGCTCAGTGATGAAGCACCTGCCTAGCATGTGTGAGGCCCCCGACTCCCCAAGTCCTAATCTAAAACATGATTTAATCTAGGGCTCAGTGGGTAGTACACTAACCTCAGACAAGCTTTGTGCTGGAATTCAGATGCCCTTTACCCACATAACTCCTGGGTAGGTGTGGTCTCTTTCTATAACCCTAGCATACAGGAAGTGGACACAGGTGTCCCTGTCAGAAGCTGGATGAGCTCTGGCTTCACATGGGAAACCCCACCTCAACCTGTAAGGTGGAGAGCACTGGGGGAAGATACCTGATAGCAACCTCTGCCCTCCACACGCACACACACACACATGCATGCACATGTACATGCAAACACTAAAAAAAAAAAAAAGGAAAAGTATTTTGAAAAGTATTTAGTCCCTTCTAATAGATCCCAGGATCTTATGGCAATCATTTCTGCTTTATAGGAGTAATTCAAGAGTGGGATGATGCCAAGTCAACTGAACTCAGACTTCTCTCCATTGGCATCAGGGCTGGCACATCCGGGCACATCTGAGCAATGCGAAACAGCCCCCAAAGCATCAGCGCCACCTGCCTCAATCGGGACCTTCCCATCTCAGACTCTGAGTCCCGGCTAGTTTTATGTGAACCTAACACAGGCGGGAGCCATCTGACACCAGGGAGACTCAGCTGAGAAAGGGCGTCCACAAGATTGGGCTGTAGGCAACTTCCGGCATTTTCTTAATTAGCGATTGCTGGGGGAGGGCCCAGCCTGCTGTAGGTGGGGGCCATCCCTGGGCTGGTGGGCCTAGGTCCTATAACAGTGTTTTTCCACCCGTGAGTCACCACTCCTTTCGGGGTTGCCTAAGACCATCAGAAAACACAGTTGTTTGCATTATGATTCAGAACAGTAGCAAAGTTACAGTTATGAAGTAATAACCAACATAATTTTATGGTCGGGGGTCAACCACACCATGAGGAGCTGTATTAAAGAGATGCAGCGTTGGGAAGGTGGAGGACCAATGTTCTATAAGAAAGTGCATGAGTGCTTTCTGAGCAAGCCTTGAGGAACAAGCCAGGAAGCGGCAGCCCTCCATGGCCTCTGCATCCCCTCCTGCCTCCCGCTTCTTGCTCTGTTTGCATTCCTGTCCTGTCTTCCTTTGCTGATGAGCAGTGATGTGGAAGTGTATGTTTAACAAACCCTTTCCTCCCCAACTTGCCTTTGCTCATGGCGTTTCATCACAGCAACAGAAACCGTAAGTAAGACACTCTGCTCTAATTATTTTATAAAAATTCCAGAACACACTTATTGCTCAAATATTTTCAGACTTGGAGAACTCCCTGAGTGTCAGGCTTGAACCTATTTGGTCCAAGCAGGAGTGACCAGTCTTTTGGTATTTAGCATGGCATTGTCATCTGCAAAGTTCATGTCTGAGAAGCACAATGGAAATCTGTTTTTTAAGCTAGACAGTCTCATAATGTTTTAAGGCAATCTACAGTTTGCTGTTTGGCCACATCCAGAGCTGGGGGTGGAGCTCTCAGTGGCATACTGGCTTTCTGATGTCTGTCAGCTCACTCCCAGTGTGAAGCGAGTCGCTAAGGCTGTGTGCATGCAGCTGCTGGAGAATGTAGCTCAGAAGTAGAGAGCGCTTGGTCAGCATGCATGAGGGCCTAGGTCTGAGCCATGTTAGCAGGGCAAAATGACTGCATGCTCGTGGCCCTGGGTTCCATAACACCACAAAAACACCATCACAAAGGACCCCGAAGAAACGAGAGCGCAAACCCACAGGTACCTAAAGAATAAATGACTTCTCCAGCTCCTAAGCACGAACAAAGCAATAGACGAGAGCATACAATTTGAGGAAGGGAGGGACTGGGCAAGAGTAATTCCTCAGAAATCCACTCCAGACAAATGAGCAGGCTTCTTTCAGGTGTGATGGATTGATTTCGTGTCATATCTTAAAGGGGGAAATCAAAGCAAACCTTGGCAGCTTAGTTGCCTGACATTTCAGCAGCTGCTACCTTATACCATACCATGGCAGAATTGTCAATTCGTCAACCAAAACCCAGGGGAAGCTCCGCAGCTGGCTCCCCTGCTTCCTTCTGCTCACGCTGTTCCATCAGCTCCTGATTGTGAATGCTCTAGTCCAGCGGTTTTCAACCCTCCTAATGCTTCGACCCTTTAACACAGTTCCTTGCCTTACAGGGACCCCAACCATGAAGTTATTTTTGTTGCTGCTTCAGAACTGTGATTTTGTTACTGTTATGAATTGTATGTGTAAGTTTTTTTGGAAATAGAGGTTTTCAAAGGGGGCGAAACCCACAGGTTGAGAGCTGCTGCTCTAACACAAAGTATTCCCTCTCCCTAAGGATCCGCCCCCTTTCCATGGGAGAACCCCCTCCTGTTGGAGTTACCCTTCCAGTGGCAGCTCCCTCTTCCTTTGGTAGTCAGCCCCTCCTACAGGAATCACCGCTCTCCCAGTTTCCTCTCGCTGGAATCACCCTCCTCTTTGCAATGAAACTGTGCCTTTTCAATGGAGTCAGCTTTGCTCTTTCCAGAAGACAACTTCCAACCGATGGCCATGTAGCCTTCTAAGCCCTTCAACGGTGTCTCTGTTTATGGAATTCCTTCTATCGCTTCCCCACTTCTCTACTTCTTTTGATTTTGCCATACCCTATGATCCACTTCCACAAGAAACACTATCGCTTTCAAAGACTCAGGATCAAGACTCATTCTTCCCTCCTTTACCTGCTAGAGCCCAGTTCCCTTTGAGCCACCCTCGAGTTTCTCGTCACCCCTGCCATGCGCCTCCACACTTGATGCCTCATTCATTGCACTGGAGTTTTTATTACATTAAAACAATTATACAGGTTGTTGACCCCAGGACCCTGAACACACTAGCTAGGCAAATGTTCTACCTCCGAGAGGCATACTCAGGCCTCTTTATTTTTATCTTGAGACAGACCTTACTAAGTTGTCGGGCTTGCATTGACAGACAGCAAACCTTAGCCCAATGAGCCAAACACAGGCCCCAAGGCTGGTCTTACACTGTAGCCTTGGACTTGTGATTCCTGTACTTCAGCTTCTGGAGAAAGCAGCAGTACAAACTCACACTCCCAGGCCCAGCTCCTGTTGCTCATTTAGTCTTCCACCTCCTCAGACCACCAGATAACATAGCCACAGACCCTTGTTGTGGCTTCTTTAGAGTATACACATTAACAGCAGTTGCTGTGACCTAGAACAGAGGCTTGCACAGGCCTCTTCACACTCTGCTCTTCCCAGGGCTGCATCCTGTCAGGCAGGCTGGGATGACAGCCTGGGCTCCAGGCTCCTTACTGCTTATTGCTTCACAGCCTCAGGCATGCTGTCGGCTCCAGCCTCCACCCCACGTGTGGGCAGTGGCAGCAGCCCCCCTCGCGGTGGGTGGGAGCTTTAAGGAAGCCTTAAGAGCACTCTCCCACCATGATGGTCTGGAAGCCAGTGCCAGCTCTGACTCAGCCCGGCTCCCTTCTCCCTCCTGGTTCTGAGCTTTGGGTCTCAGGTCTCTAAGAGTAAAACTTGCCCTGAAGGAAGAAGCTGCCAAATGTCTCCTGCGGCCTCCCGCACCACAGCCAGCACACTTCACAGGCCCTTTTCCCGGCCGGACTCTAAGTTGTCTATCATTCTCTAGGAAGAGAGTGTCATTGTGTGGTCCTGGGTGGCCTGGAACTCACAGAATCTACCACGCCCGGCCTTTCTTTGTATGCTTAATTGGTGCTCCCTCCCAGTCTCCTCTTTCTTGATGTAAAAAACCTGCTTTCCTGGTCCAGTTCTCATTTTTACTGAGGGAAAAGCAAGGGGGAGAAATGTGGATGGAATGTGGACCTTTCCTAGGTCCCCGTCTGTGATACCGGGAGAGGGGACCAGCTGAGCTCTGTGAGGTGGTGATCCCGAGTGGACAGTTACAGCTAGGAGCAAGGGTGTGACGTGAGCAGAAAGAAGGGAGAGAAGGCCTGAGTTATTGCAGACTAGCTCTCTTCTAACACAGCTTCCTTCACGAAGCCACCTGGCATGACGCAATTGCGGCAGGTATTTTGAAAAACATCCTTATTGCAAAATAAGGAAGCCGGGGGTTATAGAAATGACATTTTGTGTACTTACTGGCTCGAGTTACAATTCTGGGCGTGATGCCGAGTAGAGGTGATGCCGCAGAGGGCAGAGATTTCAGCACAGTCACCTCCTAGGGGAGTGCCTCAGCCCAGACCTTCTGTTTTGATCCTTAGTTTGCAGCTAACTATCAGAATGGGAAAACCTGCTGAAGGTTCACTCTGATAGGGCTGACTGCAGACATCAGAGCCAGATGGCTGATGAGTGGGGAAGAAAGTACTGGGCCTTTCTGGAGATAGCTTGGAACCAATACCCTCTCTAGGCCCACACCCCCACCAGGTGGCCAGGGCAGTGCATGGTCCTGCTTAGGGTTTTTCTCTTGAACTAAGAAAACCCTGAAGGGCCCTGACTCCAGCAAGACCAAGAAAAGAAGGCAACCAATCCAGGAAGGGGAGATAGGTGCTGTGACAAAAAGACGGGGCTGGTTCAAACAGAAAGGCCACTTCTGTCATTTGTTGAGTGACTGATACGGCTTCAGCCTTGCAAAGGGACAATCAAGCGTTCATGTCAGGGTACCCAGGCAGACAGGCTTCCTAATTTAGGAAGGGAAGCCAGCTCAAATGCTGCTCTGTGTGCCTCTAATCCCAGCTCTCAGGAGGCAGAGGCAGGAAGATCTCTGTGAGTTCAAGGCCAGCCTGGTCTACAAAGTGACCCCTCAAAAAAAAAAAAAAAAAAAAAAAAAAAGCCCTCATGAGAGACACCTCACTGGCTAAGAGCACTGACATCTGTTTCAGAGGACCCGGGTTCAATTCCTGTGCACCCACATGGTGGTGGTCCATAACCATCTCTAAGTCCAATTCCAGAGTATACAATGTCCTTCTCTGGCCTTAGTGGGCACCAGACACGCACACTGTGCACAGACATACATGCATGTAAAATATATACAAATTAAAAAAAATTAAACCTCTCAGCGTCAAATGGTTAAAACAGATGGAGACTTGGTACCAACAGGCACCATCTATTTCTGCATTAGAGCCCACTTTTCTCCTTCAAAACACAGTCCCATGGGCTCAGGATCCCACTCCATCACTGACACTTTTCCTGAAGGGGATAAGGTCTAAGAAAACCCAGGCATCAGGCTGGGTATACAAGTGCTGTAATGGCAGCACTTGGTGGAGGCTAGAGGAACAGGAGTTCAAGGTCAGCCTTAGCTACATATATTGAGTTTGAAGCCAGCCTGGGTTTCAGAGACCCAATCATATATGGATAAATAAAGCTGGGCTACACACACGCACACATACACACACATACACATGATATATATAAAACCTAAGGCACTAATCAAGAAATCCAAATAAATTGCAAGTTGTGGGTCAGTTTATCATCAGTAACCAAACATTCATAACTAAAAATATTTTTATGGCGGAGCATGATAACACACAGCTTTAATTCCAACACTCATGAGTCAGATCTCTGTAAATACAAGGCCAGCCTGGTCTCTGTAAATCCTTTGAAACCCTGTCTCAAAAGAAAGTGTACACAACAGAACCTTCTTTAAATCAAGATGTCTCAATCTCAAGTAGAGAAGAGTAGCTCTGGGGTAAGCAGCCCGTGGGTCTGTATGGATCAGATTTGGAATGATGCTTTCAGGAAGCAGCTATTGACGACCGAGGTGTGATGGCTACACACACTGAGTCTGAAGGTAGCCTGTGTGTTCTGGCCCACCCCCGAGGCCTGGGCCAGAGGAGAAAAGGAGCACTCTTGCATATGCAAACACATACACACCTACCCACGATGCTTACCTGTCCTCAAAGCACACAGTGCACTTCCACGCCTGAGTCCTCCGCAGGAACACACGGCACTCGGAACACACACGGTGGCTGCAGCCCTGGCACACCGCCCCACGGTTCAGCAGAAGGCCCAGGGCCCGCCGGCAACGCGCACAGCTCTTTTCCTTGTATTCCTGGCTGGAGCTCTTCGCCCCTTTCCACCGAAGATGCTGCAGGTGTGTTTTCAGTTTCCTGTGACCCAGTGAGTTGAATAAGGATTGAGTGGAGTAATGGTTACCTTTAGTTGTCAACTTGGCATAACCCAGAATCATCTGGGAATAGCCTCCGTAAGGATTGTCTGCATTGGGCTGGCCTGTGGACTCATCTGTGGGAGACTGTGTTCAGTTAAACTGGTGTGGAAAGAAACAGCCCACTGAGGACAGAGCCATTCCCTCGGCAGGGGTGAATTATATGAGAATGGAGAAATGGAGCCGAGCAAGCAAGCATGTACACACACATATATAATACATATTATATATTTATATAGCTATGTAAATATATAAATTTTATATAATTAATAATATTGCTATATTCAGGTATCTAGCAATAGAGGTAAAACTAGAACAGATAGGAAGACATTGGACTACAGCCAGGAGCCTCCACAGACCCTGTGGAGACAGAAGGCTTTGGTATCTGACTGTATGAGCTGGTCTCTCACTTAAAACCCAGGCTCAGGATTTTCTGTGAAAATGGTGCCTAATCTCCCAGGCGGTGAGGATTTCATGACAAAGGATTGCATGCCCATCTCAGAGGCTCCTTATGCTCTGTTCATCCTTTCAGAATAGAACCTTCCTTCCCAGTATCTATGAGGCTGCTACTATTCCAAACAGTCTCTTTATTCATCACAGAAAGTTCCATTTTCTCAGCCTATTATTATTTCAATGAATCAGAACTTATAAGTGTATTTAAAGGGTTTTGAAATAAAGGAGGGGCCAGGTATCTGGCACACCCCTTTAATCTCTGCACTTCGGATGCAGAGGCCGGCAGCTCTCTATTATATCCAGGACAGCCAGAGCTATAGAAAGAGATCTTGTCTCAAATAAATAAATAAATGAAATAAAAGAACATGGGGGGGAGGGACTTTGTATCTTTGGTTAACCAGACAATTTCTCTCACTCTTCAAAAATTTTATCTTATACATGTGGTATTATTATTATTATTATTATTATTGTTGTGTGTTTTGCCTGCATGTATGTCAGTGCATCATGTGTGTGCAGGCCCAAAGAAGGTACCGGGATCCCCTGGGCCTGGAGTTACAGATGATTGTAAACTGTGGGTGCTGGGAGCAAACCCTGGTTCTCCGGAAGAGCGGCCAGTGCTTGAACTGCTGAGCCGTCTCTCCTGTAACTCTGAAGCAGTCTATCAGAAACGCCTGTCTGCGGCACTCCCTTGCGCCAGGACTGAATCACTGGCTTCTTCCGTCTAAGCACATGCCCTCTCATCCAGCTGCTGCATTTCAAACATGCCTAATGGCAGAAAGATCACCTTGAACTTTTTTTTTTTTTTAATTAAAACATATTTAGATTTCTTTCAATTTTGTGTGTGTGAGTGTTTTGCCTGTGTGTATATATGTGCACCACATGAGTGCCTGGTAGCCACAGAGGCCAGAGAGGGCATTGGATCCCCCTGGAACTGGAGTTACAGATGGTTGTGGGCTACCATTGGGGTGCTGGGAATGGAACCCAAAATTAGATTAGGTTAGAAAGTGGCCTTAACTGTTGAGCCATCTCTCCAGCCCCGACTGACCATGAACTCCTAATCCTCCTGCTCCTACAGCCCAGGTGCTGAGATTTCAGGCGTGCCGGTGAACGCGGATAAAAAGGAGCCATGTGTTTACAGAAGGAACCTCCCAGCTAACAGTGGGAGGCTCTGACGAGGTCCAGAGCTGCCAGTAAGTGTAACCTCAAACCAAAGCGCTCCTGCAGCCCAGCAACCCCGCCAGGCCAGACAAGAAGCTCCTGTTGATAAAGGGGTCGGGGAACAGGCTGAGCAGGTTCGCCGGTCCTCCCTCCAAGCCAGCTGTACTGCCCAAGTGCCCAAGAGAAGAGACAGAAATGGATCCCACCGCTCTTCTGGTCCTCACCCCCTCCCCTTTGTGCCTTCAGATAACACGGAAAACAAGGGGGGAGACCTGAACTGAAGTCTTCCCTTGGGGGGCTGCCAGAAGCCTGTCGGTGTTCCTCTAGCTACCCCCTCCCCAAAAGTGGGCAAACGCGCAAAGAGCAAACATCCTCAAAGGCACCTGTTCCAAAGAATCGTGAGCTTAATTTAGTCCTAATGCAAAACTAATCCCCATCCCCACACCTTCACTGTGACCCTTCTGGGCCAGACGCTCAGCTCTGAGCTAGCAGTCACGAGAAAGCCGGCACTCTGAACAGAAAACCTCAAGCCCCACAGCACCACCCCAGGTAGGAATGCTTACCGGACCCTTTCCTCCTCGACGTTTTGAACAGCTTGATCTCGATATAGGACCCGGAGAATGACCTCCCGTTCCAACTCCTTGAAGGACTCCAGGTCCACTTCATGGGCCATTTCCTGTCCCCACGATGGAAGAGCTCCACAGCCCGGCTGCTTCCGTGGATCCCGCAGGAGCCCCTCTCTGGTTTCAGCAGTGGCCGAGTTTGGCTTGTGGCTCTTCCTCCCTTTGCGTGTCTCAGCCCTTCGGAGAAGCAGGCTCCACGAGGCTGCCCCCCTCCTGGAGTCACTCCGCCGGGGGAGGGTTTTTACTGGGCTCTGCCCGTTGATCGGCAGCGTATCTTTTTCTGAGGTTTTGCCAGAGATTGATATAAATGATGCATGGCTGCCGAGCAGATAATTTCTGTAAGGCGCTAGTAATCTCCAGCCCCAGGAAGTTCACAAGCAGCACCGAGAGAGCGCCAACGACTTACTGCAGCCAATTTTCCCCAGAAAAAAAAAAAACATGTCCAGGACAGCAGAAGCGACAGGGAAAATCCAGTCCGGATAACGGCTCAAAGACTGTTAAAAAAAAAAAAAAAAAAAGTACAAACAAAACCAAGGTCAGTTTCTCTGGCTTGATGCTTCTGCACCGATGGCATCTCTTCAATGCTTCTTGTCATTCCCAAACTTGGATTTTCCTACCAAGAATTCCGGGTCTTCAGTTGTGAGAGGGCAAGGACCTGTGTTTAATATTCCAAGAGATGAGCTGTTAGTCGTTCCTTCACCAGCAAACATTAGACTTCACCAGGTTAGTTACACAGACCCAGAAGGCCTAGCCTGCTGCATGCTGGAGTGATGAGCAGGACCAAACCAGATGAGATCAAGCGTGAGAGAAAATGCCACCCAGAGGAGTGAAGGGGATGGGGGTTCTCAACCTTCCTAAGGGTGCGCCCCTTTGATACACTTCATGTTGTGGGGATCTCCAACTGTAAAATTATTTTGTTGCTACTTCGTAATTGTGACTTTGTGACGGTTATGAATTATAATGTAGATATCTGATATACGCTCTCCAGTGGGGTCACGACCCACAGGTCGAGAACCACAGTGCTAGAGCAGCAAATTACTTGGCAGTGAGTTTCTTTTATTTGCCTTTTAAAAAATAGAAGACAAACAGGACAAGACGAAGTTTCAACTGTGGAGGCTAGAGTTGGCTAAGCTGGGCGTGGAGGCCCACACTCACAACCCAGGAGGTAGAGGCACACAGGTTCCAAGGCTGGTTGGCCAGCAAACCCAGCCCAATGGCTAGTTCTTGGCCAGCGAAGGCCCTGGCTTTAAGAAAATCAGTTTGGGGGAGGGGGTGGAGGGTGATGTCTGAGGAGCAACAGCTGGGGCTGCCATCTGGCTCCCATTTGTATGAGTGCACAGGTACACCTGCACACACATGAACAAACATCCACCTCACAAACATGTGCGTGCACACACACACACACACACACAAACAACCGTGGTGTGTTGGGCTGGAGAGATGGCTCAGTGGTTAAGAGCATTTGCTACTCTTTCAGGGGACCCAGCCTTTGCTCCCGGCGCCCATGCTGGGCAGCTCACAACTGCCTATACCTCCAGCCCCGGGGATCCAAAGCTCTGGAGATCTGGCTTCTGTGGGCTCTACATTCACATACACAAACATACACTCACACATAATTAGAAGGAAAAATACACTCTGTTAAATGCATTACCTTGTGTCACAGTCATTTCTCATTGTCATTTACACAATTAGACACACGCATAGTTGTATGTGCTGTTCCGGCCACACAGTAGCTGTGCTCGTACCAAAACTACCGCAAACAAGAGGAACAAGACAGGAACTTCCCATCTCTGTAATAATTTTATGGGACCTATTATATATGTGTTATATATGTGTTATATAGTTGTCGACTGAAACCTCTTACGAGCACAGGACTGACTTTACATCACCCTAATTGAAAACCCATTAGAGAAAAGATGTCCTCAGCTGCGGGCTATTGTTCTACAAGTGCCGTCAAAACTCAGAGACGCTGTAATAATCAATTAGGGGAATATGCATAACCACGGCAGCCTCAACTTCTCAATTATTTATGTCCTGTAATAGTACTACGGGCATCGCTAGGCACCAGGCCCTCTTTCTGTTTAGTTCAAGCCAGAAGATTCCGCATGTCTCCATTCTATCTAGAAAGTTATAGATGACTCAAGCAATACGCTTCCTGTAAAGCCATCTTCATTTTCCAGCCTAGCGGGGCTTTAGTGGTGAGGCCCTGTCTGGACTTTGACAGATACACTCCTTTTGATTCCATGAATGATAAGCAGCAGGCCCCTACGGCCTATTCTCTTTCAACAAATGTGCTTAGCTTAGCCCTTTTCTTAATTTGTGGTAGTCTGTGGAGGTGTATGTAGTTCTGTGCATTAATAAAGTACATTGGGTTATAAAAGAAATTGATCACAACGAACTATTTAAAAGTTGTTACAGAAGCCAAGCATGTTGGTACATGCCTTGAATCCTAGCACTGGAGGGACAGGTGTATCTCTGTGAGTTTGAGTCCAACCTGGTCTACAAAGCAAGTCCAGGGTAGCCAGGGCTACACAGAGAAACCCTGACTCAAAAAACAAAAACAAACCAAAAAAAAAAAAAAAAAAAAAGGTTACATAGTAGCATTTGTATTCATTGATACTCCAGTTTCAGAGCTCTGAGTCTCCACAGGCTCAGAGATGGTTCAGTTCATAAAGTATTTGCCTCCCAAGCATGAGGAGCTGAAGTGAGCATCCTTGTTAAAGGCCTGATCTAGTGGCGTGGCTTGTGATCTCAACACTGGGAGGTAGGCAGCAAGTTCCAGTTTTGCCTAGTCAGCAAGCCCCAGGTCCCAGTGAGAGACCCTGACCCGAAAGACATAGCGAAGGCCCACCGGAGGAACAACGGTGGAAGGTGACCTCACGCTCGTGTGCACAGGAAGGCATCTTCATGCGTGTGCGCTGGCACACTCAAGCACTCACCCCAACCCCAGAACAGAGTGTGAGCAGATGCTATTAGGAACAAGTTAGTATTTATGCCACCAGCTTCACCAAACCTAACCTCCCAAGCTCACCCCTGGCTGTATTCTCCTCTCTGCTAGTAAACATGCTGCTTATCCAAGCGCTGTTTTGCTTGATTCTCAGTTGTTTTAAATGAATATTTTTGTGCACAGCTCAAGCCCTGGATGTGAAGAGTTTCCTCTTCCCATGGCTGGATGCGCACTTCTCTGGCTCGGGTCTCCAGCTTCTCTGCCAGGCAGCGCCCCAGTGAGTGCCCAGGATGACGGCAGGGTTTCCACAGGTGGACCTCTGGAGTCCTCGGTGCTCATGCGGCAGGTGTCTTATGTCGTGTGCATTTCAGAAACACACAAAACTCTACTCCACCCCCATCCTTGGCCGGCACCGAGGGAAGTGGAAGTATGCTGCTCAAGAAGGAGAGCTCGGGCTCCGCCTTGTGGCAGGAGAGTGAGATTGTCCTCTTCGGATGTTTACGCAGCACCTTCCAAGCGCCAGGCACTATTCTGGGTGCCTCCATTTGAAATTTATAACCCTGTTCTATGACAAAAGCATGTAAAGAAGAGAATAAAGTCAGAGAGGCGTCAACAGTAAGGAAAAGGGGCTGGAGTGAAACAACCATTGATCTTCAGCATTAGATAGACTTCTGACCTTCCTGGTTGCCAAGGCAAAACACAAACCAGAGGGTGCACAGAGAGAATTTCAAATAGGCCACATGGCCTTCTGGTATTCAAGAAGACACAGAGACAATGGTTGGGCAGTCACAAGAGTGGGTATTCCAAATCCATGTCCCTGTGGTTACTCTCAGCGCTTGGGGACTTGGATCCCAGCTTCTTCATACATTCAGCCAAATGGGAGAATTTATTCTCATTTCTACGTATTTTTAGTATCTCAGGTACTTAGTAAGGAATATCAGTAAAGCCTTCCGTTGTTTGAAACGTGTCTTTGTTTGTTTGTTTGCCTTAGAGGACTGTCCTGGCTAGTTTTATGTCAACTTGACAAAAGCTAGAGTTATCTGAAAGGAGGAGACCTCAATTGAGAAAAATGCCTCCAAAAGATCTAGATGTAAGGTACTTCCTTAGTTGCTGATTGTTGGGAGATGGCCCAGACCATTGTGAGTGGTTTCATCCCTGAGGTGGTCCTGGGTCCTACAAGAAAGCATGCTGAGCAAGCCTTGAGGAGCAAGGCAGTAGGCAGCACCACTCCAAGGCCTCTGCACCAGCTCCTGCCTCCGGGTTTCTGCCCTGTTTGAGTTCCTGTCCTGGCTTCCTTCATTGATGGGCTTCAATGTGGGAGTGTAAACCGAATAGAGCGTTTCCTCACAACTTGCCTTTTGGTCATGGCCTTTTGGTCATGGTCTTTCATTGCAGCAGTTGAAACCCTAACTAAGACAAGGACCCACTT
>REGO01000033.1:4579841-4653434 GCA_010120015.1 Rhombomys opimus
TTCCTTCCTTCCTTCCTTCCTTCCTTCCTTCCTTCCTTCCTTCCTTCCTTTCCTTTTTTTCTTTTTTGGGTTTTTTTGAAACAGCATTTCTCTTTGTGGCCTGCTGTCCTGCCTGGCTCACCGTTACAGTTTCAATGCCTCCTAGTCAATACAATCCCCAGGCATGCTAATTTACCATGAGTTCACTTATTCCTGCCATCAGCTAAGGAGAGCTCTAAAACTGCAGTTTCACCCACCCCACTCGGAAAACCGTGAGCACACAGACACGGAGCTTCGTCCTACCTTGGTCTGGAAGGTGTCCTGACGAGGAGGTCAGTCCCTCAGTCACTGACCTGGGCCTCCTTCTGTTCTGCTGGGCACTGCCTGAGGCTGATGGCTTCCATGGCTATCCCAAGTGTGTCTGTGGCTAATCCCACGCCACCAAGGACCCAGACGGTGCGATGAGAAGTTCGCACAAGCATTTAAAAATAATTGACTTCAGCGAAATCTCTTACCCTTCCCCTAAATGCTCAGCAGAGCCCAGTGTGTTTCCTGTGTGTGACCTCAGACATATGACTAGTGACACCGCAAAGAACAGCTTCTCATGGACGGATGTGGGCATTTCTGGGGTGATCTTTTTGAAGGCTAACATGCACATAGAATAGTATGCAAATCATAAGCACACTTGTCATGTTCTGAATGGCTGTCCTTTTCCAAACTTACTCAAAGGTAACTGCCGTAACTTTAGGTATCAAAAGTATGAAGAGGAGGTCTCTGCATCACAAGGTCTTTGCTCTGAGGACTAAATTACAGCAGCATTCTGGGAATGGGTCCACGGACTCAGGACTGGGTTTCTTCTAAGAAAAGGAGTTTGGGTGTGCTCTCTCTCTCCCTCCCCCCCTCTCTCCTGCTCTGCCTCCCTTCTTCTCCCCAGCTCCGCTTCTGCCATGAGATGCCTTCCCCCATATATGAGCCACATGCCGGTGCCCAGATCCTGAACTTGCCCACCTCCAGCACAGATGGTGAGGGTTGGGATGTAGTAAGGAGACTAAATTAAGGGGGTAAGCTTTGGGGGCTGTGGAGATGGTTCAATGGGTGGAGTACTAGCTGTCCAAGCATGATGACCCGAGAGTTTGGATCACCAGCACAAACATAACAGCCAGGTACGGTGGTGTGTGCCTGCCATTCCAGTGCTGGCGAGGGGTGGGTAGAGACAGGCAAATGCCAAGGGCTTGCTGGCCAGCTGGTCTAGGTGCAATGACAAGGTCTGGATTCCATGGGAGACCTGATCAGTAAGAGCGAGTCTTAAGAAGCCATGTGAAGGTGCCTCTGCTTACCTCTGGCTTCTCCATAGGCACACATATAAATACCACCCATGAAAGCAAATAAACAAATAGCATTCAAAACTGGGGTAAAAGGTAAGCCTTGGGGTGAGACCAATCGAGTGACCTCAAGCAAACCAAATCTTCACTACCTGCTGAGATTCACTGAGCTTCCTCCTGGCTTTACAGCTTGCTCAGGTCAGCCATGCAGTGTTTGTGGTGTGAGGTGTCTGTTACATGATGGGTGCTACCACAGAGTTGGCAATGGAGAATCTCTGGCCTTAAAAAAATTATCCTCAAGCTGGGTGGGGTGGTGCACCTGTGATCCCAGCACTCGGGAGGTAGAGGCAGGCAGATCTCTGTGAGTTCGAGGCCAGCCTGGTCTACAAAGTGAGTCCAGGACAGCCAAAGCTACACAGAGAGACTCTGTCTTGAAAAAAAAAAAACAAAACAAAGCAAAATCTTCAATAAATAGTAACTTGTATTTATTTGATAGTAGAATTAGAAACATGAAGTACTAAGGCAATCCATTTAGGGATACTTGGAAGAAAATGCTTTGAAAATGAGAACCATTATTTAAAATGTAGATGCACCAATTTGCTCTGCTGCATATCAATTATAGCAGAAGGGGCAGCACGCAGAGGAATTTCTTTGCTTACAGCTTGGGAAGCTGGGAGGCCGAAGTTAAGCCACGGGCCCACACCATCGACTTACTGATGTCCATCTCCCTGTGTCTTCCCGTGGTACTCTACTGTGGCCTGTACTCTTTATAAGGACACACGTCGTATTTGCGGAGGGACAACACACAGTCCTAATAAAGTCACACTCAGAGGAGGGAATGAATTTGGGGGTAGATGACATGATTCAGATCACAACAGCACAATGCACTAAGAAACTGTTAGAACCTCGTTGTTGTTGTTGTTTTTTAGATTCTCCTTGCTTCATAGCCCAGGCTGGCCTCGACCTCTTAGTAATCCTCCTGTCTCAGCCTCCTAAGTGCTGGTATGACATGTCTGTGTCACCCACACCTGGGTTATTTCTATTCATTTAAACTTCTTTGTTTATTTATAAAACAGAGATAGGAAGATTGGGTGTTATTCTTTATTTTTAAAGATCTTATTCTTATGTATCTGTGTGAGGATAAAAGAGGACATCTGCTCCCTTGGAGAGAGGATTACGGGTAGATGTGCTAGGATCCAAGCTCCCCTGGAAGAGAGGACATGCTCTTAACTGCCGAGCCCCTCTCTTCATTTTTTTAAAAGCTAAAACCTAAACTTCATTGCTATTTAATAAAAGATTATATGACTGAGCATACCATTTAAAAAATATTTTTTGGGGGGGTTAAAAAGGAAACTTCCTGCCAGAGTGGCACAGTTAAGGGAGCTTGGAGGCCCTCATCTGAGGCTTCCACCTACAAAGAGCAGCAGGTCACAGTGTTGGCAAAGACAGATGTGAATGGGTGTAGAAACTGAGCAGGCATAAATAGAGCAGATTTCAAAGAGCTCAGATCCAAAAGAGTGGTGACGTAGGATCGGCCATAGGATCCCGGTGGATCAGCAGAATGACTGGGTGATGAAACCACGGGAGATGCTTTCAAGGTGCTGAGCGGCAGGCGCAGACACCTCCAGGCCCATGTCTCCTGTGTTACCAGCTGTGACCAGAGACGCTCTGAGAAATGTGTGCAGAGATGGTGTGTGCCACCCGAAGCTGCTCATTCCTAGCTTCATGTCACCACTCTTCTCCCTCCCCCCACCTCCCAAGGACTGCAGAGTCATTAGCCATTAGCTTGGAGAGAGAAGCCACAGCAGGCCCCCGGGAGGCCATGTGACAGTGTGAGTGACAAATCAATCTTCTTTGCTGTTAACAGAAGCGTGGGGTCATTTGTTTCTGCAGATAACGTAGCTTGTTCTGACTGGTTTTGTCATAATGAAACAACTTTAAGTATTTTGGGTGTATCTTTGTGTGTGTACACGTGTGTATGGCACATGCATGTGTGTGATAAACATGTGGAGGGCAGAGGACAATCTTGGAATCTAGAGCTCACCAATTCAGCCAGGTAAGCTGTCCGGCTGCCCCAGGGGTACCCCTGTCTCTGCCTCGCAGTGCTGCAGTCACACCACCGCTATGCCTAACTTTTTTATGTAGGTTCTGGGTGATGGAACTCGGGTCCTCATGCTTGCGTGGAAAGCACTTTACTGACAGGGCCACTCTCCTCCACCCTGAGAGCAACAGGACGGAATGCAAAGATGTACTGTTCAGATTGCATACCAGATTCAAGTCCTCACTGTGCCGTGGGTCACGCTAGCTGATGGGTCCTGGGGACCCTATCCCAGGGGAGGGCCCGAGGAAGCTGGAACTATGTGGTGCTTCAGTATAACTGAGCTGAACAGCAGGCCCCAACGCCGGCCCCTCACTCAGCATGTGGTTTCTCCTGAGAATCGCACTGGAGGCGTGGCAGCTGGAAGGACAAGTCCTTGCTGTTTGCATTAAGTTCCTCAGACAAGTGTTTACCACTGCTGCTCTCCTGTCCCCCTTCTCCTCCTCAGCGTATTTCAGTAGCATGCTCCGAGGCACAGGGAAGATGAGGAGACGTGGCCGTCCGTAGGCTCCATCTGGGTTGTGAAGAGTTGCGGCTCACAAACAGCAGAGTGCTGTTGAAGTGCTTCCCAGAAGTGGTATAGCTGGATGATGGTAGCTTTCTTTTTAGTTTTTTTTTTTTAAACTGATTTACATCCTACCAGTGCTCCCACATCCTTGCCAGTGCTCAATCTATTCATTACTTAGTTAGTTCTGAAGTTTGAGGACAATTTGTTAGAGTTTAAGAAGAAAATCCCAGGGCAGATAAGCCTTACATCTCCAAGCTACCCGGAGAAGAGTGGGATGGAAAAGCTAAGTGACCCCAGAGGTCAGCCACATGGCATCAGGCTGCCACACGGTGGAGGGACCACATTAGGAAAAGAGCACAAAAGCCCGTTGCATTAGTTGGGGAGGTTATAAGCACACTTACCTGAGAGAAAAGACTGAAGAGAAGAAAAACTGTGGTTACACCCTTCTGAAGCAGACCCAGATGAACCTCACGGAGGCTCGGCTCCCTGGGACTGTGGTTGTGGTTGTTTTTAATGACACCTGTTCTTTTAAAAAATAAAATAAAATTAAGCAGGACATGGTGGAGCACACCTTTAATCCCAGCATGCGGGAGGCAGAAGCAGGCGGATCTCTTTGAGGTTGAGGCTATCCTGGTCTATAAAGCAAGTCCAGGACAGCCAGCGCTCTAGTACACAGAGAAACCCCATCTCAAAAAACAACAACAGCAAACAAATAAGCAAACCCTAAATTAATTAATTAATTAAAGCGATAGCCATCCTGGCACAGGTGAGATGGAATCTCGATGTGGTTTTGATTTGCAGTTTCCTAGTGTCTGAGGATATTGAGCATTTTCTTGGTGTATTTATTTGCTAAGGGGAGACTTTATAATTTGAGAAGTATCTGTTGTTTTCATTTGCCCATTTACTGGTTGATTACTGGGGGCTGGTGTTCAAGTTTTTTAGTTCTTTATATATTTTAGATAGCAATCCCTTCCAGCCAAATGTGTAACCTTTACATAACCACCTGTTACTCTAGGCCCACATGCTATCATGCCTGGTTGAGCCTCTTTGGGCTCCTGCACACGCATGGTGCACATAAACCCATGAATCACATACACACATACACAAAATAATACATCTTAACATTTCTTCATTGTAGAAGTCTGTCATCTCCTTAAGCTGTTTTAGGGGGTTTGTTTATTTGTTCTGCTTTTGTTTTAGGAGGGCTGTTTTTTTTTTGTTGTTGTTGTTTTTTGTTTTTTTTTGTTTTTTTTTGCTTTCTTGTTTGTTTTAATTACTGTTGCTGAGGCTACAGGAAGTGGGGTTGTCTATCATTCTAAACATTTTCTGGTAGAGTCTTTGGGGTCTTTTAAATATAGCATCATATCCTCCATCGTCTGGGATATTTTGACTTCATCCTTTCCTCTGACTGTGCCTTTTATTTATTTCTCTTGTCTGTTGCTCTGGCTAAGGCTTTGGTCACTTTATCATATAGGAATAGAGAGTGGGCACTCTTGTCTTCTTCCTGATTTTGGAGGAAATGCTGTCAGGCTTTCCCGCTTCGTTGTATGTAATGCTGGCCATAGATATGTCATATGTAACCTTTACAGTATTGAGACACATTCCTTCTATTTCTAGTTTCTTCAGAGATAACCGTGTATCTTAAAAGGGAATATAAGGCCAAGAACCCAAGGAGCAAGAGGCCAGTGGCTGAGAGAGCAAGTAACCTGCCCAGCAAGCCTCCTTGCTCCAACAAATGACCTGCACAGAGCAATCGAGAGTCACCCCTGCTCTCCCCAGTTCTGGCCCCATTTAAGCTGAGGCAGAGCTCATGCCTCTGGGGAAGTCAGTCAAGGGATTTTTTTTTTCCTTTCATATTTACGTATGTGGTGTATGTGTATGTTTTCATGTGTATACATACATTCTCATATGCATATACACATGTGTATGTGCCTGTGTGCAGAGGCCCAAGGTTGACGTCAAAACTCCTCATCCATCACTCTTCCACCTTATTTTTTTGAGGGGGGTCCACTCAGTGAAACCCAGAGCTCCTCAAATAGCTACTGTCTTTAGTCAGCTTGCTCCAAGGATTCTGTCTCAGTTTCCCCAAGCTGGAACTGTCTCCATGCTTGCCCTGAAAACATTTTAACTGCTGAGCCATCTCGGCAACCTTTCATTAAATAAGTTTTAATTGTGTACCTACTGTAAACCGACCAGGATGTTAGCAGAGCAGAATGAACCCTGCCTGTATGGGTTGTAGATTCTAGGTGTTGAGGTGCCAAAAAAAGGTGATTATAAATACAGCCTTCAGCCAGGCGTGGTGGTGCAGACCTGTAATCCCAGCACTTAGGAAGCAGAGGCAGGCAGGTGGATCTCTGTGAGTTCGAGGCCAGCCTGGTCTACAAAGGGAGTCCAGCCAAGGCTACACAGAAAACAAAACAAAACAAAACAAAACAAAACAAAAAAACTGTCTCAAAAAACCAAAGAACAAACCATATCAAACCAAACCAAAACAAAACACAGCCTTTTAAGCTGAGAGGAATTCTAGGAGAGGCAGGGTACAGGATGGAGAGGTCGCCATTGGTCTAGCGGTTGGAAAATGCCTTTCTGAGCCCACACCTGCTAAAGCTTAATCATCTGAAGACCACCTGGGATATATCTGCAAGTTAACAACTTCAGCGTTTCTGCTCTGGGCAGGATAGAATGGGACAGGGGGCAGAGCCTTTGGAAAGGTTAGCTTCTCTCTTAAAGGTCCAGATTCTGGTGACTCAGTTGTGATCCAAGTGACAGACACCAACCTTGAACCTGAGTTTAGACAAAAAGGTCACTGCAGGAGCCAACGAAGCATGTTCCCGAGGCGCTTATAATCAGGGGTTTTCAACAGCTGGGCTTTGAGGAAGTCAGGAGTGACCCTTCAATTTTAAGTGCAGGACAAAACAGAATACTCCAAGTCAATGCTTCAAGCAACCAGTACATGCAAGCAGGCACACACACCTCAGCCCAGGCGGAGCCCAGGCGGAGAGAGTTGTGTGGAAGAGCTCAGAGCAACTGCTCGTGCCCTGGGAACAAATCGGCGCCTCCTTCACGCTGGTTAAGGCAACTAGGGAATGGACTGTATTTTACAAAATGTTCTGCATAAAATGTTTTAAAAAGTGGTTTTTAAAAGGAAACGCTCTCACTGACTGTATGTGGAAAACCTAACGCCTCCAAACTTTCATTCAGATAGCTGGAGTATCCTGATCCTGACCCCCCCACGGAGAAGCAACCAGTGCGCCCTACAATTTTACAATTTTTTCCTAGATGTCAGGGCCTGTTTGAAACTTTCAGTTTCCACAGTGCCAGCGGGAGGGAAGGCCAGGACGTTCTGTCCTCCTAGACTGCCTTTTGTATCTTTGTTTGGTTTGGGTTGCCACAGTTTAGAGAGAGGTTAGGCAGCTCTGACAGCTCGCTCGCTTTGGAAACCACCTTCCCGAGGGCCGAGTCGCGCCCTGCTACTTGGAGACCGCAGAGGAGCAGTAGGCGGGGTTTGAGCGGTGGGCGGGGCCACTGGTGGGCGGGGTAGGAGAGGCGGAGCCCTTACCGGGAGGGGCGGGACCCCAGAGCGTGGGCGGCTATTGGTAGTGGTCAGGGGGCGGAGGAGCGGGCGGGGCACGAGCGCGCCTGCGCAGTCCGCTCTACTCGGTGGCGAAGGAGACGCGCTGGAGGAAAGATGGAAGACTTACAGGCCTCTGAGGAGGTAACCTCGGGCTGGGCCGTGGGAGGGTGGCGGCCGAGATGCCGGCGCGACGCGGCCCCGCCTGGGAAGACGCAGCTGCTTCTGCCCACGGCCACCCGGGCCGAGGCTGAGCGAGGTGGCGGTTCCCAGCGGGCCGCGCCGAGTCTTTCCCGCGTGGGCGGTGCCCGCGGGGCTCGTGGACTCGGTGGGGCTCACGGCGGGGGATGACATCACTCCGCCCTCTGGGCCCTGCTGCCCACCCCAGCGGGGCCGGGGTTGGGGAGGGAGGGGTCCCGCGGCGGCATGCGTGCTGACCCGGGCGCGCAGGGCCAGCTCCGGGCCCCTGCAGCGGGGGTCTGCTGTCCAGGCTGCCCCTCCGCCAAGTACAGACACGCGAACACTACCTGCCTTTGTCTCGGTGCCGCACCTTGTCCGTCAGTGCCGCGCTCCCTCCCACCCAGGCCACAGCGACCGGGTACATTTCATCTCAGTGGACGATAGTAGAGAGATTGCTCATTCTTGTGGGGGAAGTATGCCTGCGACACTCGTCTTGTTGATATGTTGTCAAATGGCCTTTCCTTCGTGCTGACAGGCATTTGGGAAACAGCCGAACGGGCGTCCCAGTTATAAAATAGTTGCTCACTTTTTTTCTTCCTGAATAATCTTTGTTGAAACTCAATAAAGTCCCATGAATGACGCAGTGTGTTAAAAAAAACAAAAACAAAAACAAAACACCACACATTTTCTCGGTTGACATTTCTAAAGTATAGTTTAAACTAGGAATATTCTGAGGGAAGAGTAAGACATTTACGTTTATCGGAAGCTTTCAGTTTTGGTCTAATTTCCCAACACACTTCATGGCAGTCATCATCGTCCTGTGTTTGAATGCTGGTGGAAACCGAGTGAATACGAGTGAATGCTCTCAAGCCCCGAGCTAGCTCTTACGCAGCTAGCCAAGAGAATGCTTTGCATAGATAGTGAGCTGATGGATGGCTGAAAACTGGCTTATATTGTAGCCGCAGCCAGTCAGACTTTATAGAAAGGGAATGGCGGAGTGAAGAGAAAGCTCGGAAATTCCAGCTTGTTCACATGAACTGGCTGACTATGGCCTCTGTAAAGGGAAGTGTCTGGACAGGGTGATCTACGCTTTCCACGGGCTGTTGGCTGCAGGAGGATGGTTGCCTACCCTTGTTTACCCAGCAGCCTTCTCAGCTGAGCCTTTCCTGCCCACCCCTAACTCCCCAGGTTCAGCTCATTTACCAGTCTGTGGCAGTTGGCTCTGCCCACTGCCTTCAGGACAATTTCTCCTCTGTTGTTTTCTTACTTTAACTGTACGGAAAGTTATGCAAGGACTTTGCTTTGTGGTTTGGGATCACTGTAGTCACTTAGGAAGATTCTTTCAGTTGACTAAGCTACCACGTTTTCGCTATACACTGCATTGGTTTTGTTTCCAACTGACTTCTTGTGGTTCTAACAAGTGAGATGGCTTTGGGTAGTCAATTTCTTGTTCCTCTTGAAGAGAAAGGGATATTACTCAATCCTAGAACGGGGCAGGGCCCACGTGGTCAGCAGCCAAGAAAAGTCTGCAACAAAACAGGACTGTCTTGCTTTTTTGCTGGGAAGGCAGAGGCCTCAGGGGCTGTGCTATCCAGGGCATGTCCAGTGCTCAGAACTTGGAATAGTTCGTTTGTTTTCATGTAAAAAGCACATTGGCAGGCTAGTGCCAGGACCCCACCACTGAAATCCAGTATTATGTTAAAAGGAGACTAAGAAAACTACTTAGGGCAAGGCCTTGCTGGCTGCCCACCAGTTAGCTGGTGCTTCATCCTGAAAGAGTACGGGGCTAAGAAAATGAGGGACACACACCAGCCTTTTACGCGTCCTCATTAGTTTCCCTCATGGAAAAGAATGCTCCACCTTTAAAGTGGCTTACTTACATTTCTTCAGCTACTTTGTATGGAGGTTGAAGGACTCATGGTTAATGGTCCTGGCGGCCAGCTCAAGGGAAGGAGAGGGAGGATTCTAGTTTGACGTGAAGCTTGGGTTTTGGGCGGTGTGACACTCAGACAGCTCTGAGCAGTGCATTCCTCTGCACGGTCAAGTCACGTTCATTATTGTCCGTTAATTGATGTTGTGGAGAAAGAGCTTTTAAACCAAACTTACCGAAGTTTTCTTCCTTAACAGACTGCCTTTGTTGTTGATGAAGTGAGCAACATTGTGAAGGAGGTAAGTGTTTGATGGTCTGTGTCTCAGTTAGGGTCACTATTGCTGCAATGAAACACCAAAGCAGCCTGAAGAGGAAAGGGTTTATTCAGCTTACCCTTCCACATCACAGTTCATCAGCAAAGGAAGTCAGGACAGGAACTCAAGCAGGGCAGGAACCTGGAGGCAGGAGCTGACACAGAGACCATGGAGGGGTGCTGCTTCCTGGCTTGCTCCTCATTGCTTGCTCAACCTGGATTGGACCACCAGTCCAGGGATGGCACCACCCACAATGGACTGGGCCCTCCCCCATCAATTACTAATTGAAAAACTGCATTACAGCTGGATCTTAAGGAGGCATTTTTTTCCCCCCCCGAGACAGGGTTTTTCTGTGTAGCTGTCTTGGACTCTCTTTGTAGACCAGGCTGGCCTCAAATTCACAGAGATCCTGCCTCTGCCTCCCTGAGTGCTGGGATTAAGATGTGCACTACCACACAGGGCTTAGAGGCATTTTCTTAATTGTGGTTCCCTCCTCTCAGACAATTTCACCTTGTGTCAAGTTAACCTAAAACTAACCAGCACAGAATGTATGAGGGAAAATGCTGTATAAATCAAGGTGGGAAAAATCTCAACAGCTGTTGAGCCTCTGTGTTTTGACATTTCAAACAGTTTTACTTTATATCTATGTAAAAATTACTTCCATATTATATAAATTATATATATATATGGAATCAGGAATCTGGGTGGCATTAGGAAGTGTGAAGGCAGATTCTGTAACCTTGTAGCATGAAGACTCATGACACACACATAAATGTGTCCAGTGTTTGATGAAGAGCAACTGAAGAAAAAAATGTAACAACTTCCATAACTCAGGACCTGGTGATACAGTTAGGTGGTTATTCATTGATTTTTCTTACATTCATAAATGTTATTGATAGCAATCATAGAATTTCTCTTAAACAGACAAAAGGAACTGTATCACCATGACAGTGTCTGACACAAGCCTTGTTACAGAAGGAGGGGTTTATTTTGGCTCATGGTTGGGAGGGAGACAATTCGTCCTGGGGGCTGGAGTGTGCGGTGGCTGGTCACCATGCATCTTTGTGTCTGGGAGGATTGCCTAGATTAGTTAACGAGGTGAGAAGACCCACTCAGGATGTGGGTGGCACCTTTCCACAGGCTGGGGTATCCCAGCCTGAAGAGAGGAGAGGCGAGCTGTGCACCAGCTTTCATGGCCCTCTGCTTCCTGCCTGCAGACATCAGCTGCCTCAAGCCCCCACTGCCATGACCTCTCTCCCACCGTGGACTGGGGGCTAGGATAAACCCTTCTTCCCATAAGTTGCTTTTGTCAGGTCCCATTTGAGGGTCCTCAAAGTCATTTTGGATTGACTTCAGTGTAAGATTGCTGATGTCCACTGTGGACTTGTGTTAAAGAACCATACTCCATTTTGTGGGAAGTATCCAAAAACAAAATGATTTTCTTTTTTATGTGTATTGTTCAGCATGGGGTGTGATTTTTCTGGTGCTTTGCATGAAGTGTAAATTTGCCTTTTATTCTTTCTTCAATGCAGTGTTTCCTGTGGACTGGGGGAGGCAGAAAAGTGGTGCATTAAGCCAGAACTGGGAAAATAGAGTGGGTTTGTTAGGGATGAGTTTTGCCTCCTGTTTTCGTGCATCTACTTAGTGGCAGTCACAGGCAGCAGGTGGTTGACAGTTCCAATAGCAGTCTTTAGGGGAGTGGGAGGCGACTCAGTGTTTATGCTCTGGCAGTAGGTTAGTTCTGGCCTCAAGCTGCTGTTTAAAAGTGTTAGGTAGTTGGAATATGAGTGGGTCCAAAATTAGTTTTCTTCTCTTCCCCCAAACTGGATGTCATCGTGTATGGAGGGCTGCCCTTCCTCCTTTGACAGTATGTATCGTACCTCGACTAAAGCAAACCCACTAGTCGTCAGGCCGCCCTGTACTCTCAGCCTAGAGTGGGCAGACATGGCAGAGGATGCGGGATAACTAGGAGCTGTGTCAGAGCCCCAAGTCTGGAGGTGGAGGTCACAGGTTATCCTTGGTGTAGGGTTTATCCCCCAAAAGCCCGGGTGCTGCACTCAGCCTGAGGCATCATGCACCGTTCCTTCACCACTGTGTGCAGTGAGGGTCCCCTGGACCTTGTGTCTGAAAACAGGTTAGGCTGTAATAAAACCTTCATATTCTGGCTTCCGGCCGCTTAAAAGGGATGAAGAACGGAGCTGCTCAGCGCCGCACTGGCATCTGGGAGAGGGGATGCTGGGAAAGACCCAGGGAGTCACTGCATCTTGCAGGGACAGGAGAGCGGGCTGTGCTCTGTAGAAGCCCTGCACTTCGGGGGACACCAGAAGCTTGAGCTCTGGGCGCTCTTCAGTTACCTGGAAAGTGCGACGTGGGAAGCCCATTAAGTGAGGGCTGAAAGCACTGGAAGGCTGGATAGGCTGTATGTTGCCAGTAAACTGTCATCTAACATACCCACTAATTATATATTTTATGGTGGGTAAAAATGACCAGTATACTCTTAAGTAATGGGCAAAATATTTTTTAGCCTCTAGGAAAAGTGTTGCAGCAGGGCGCAGTGGTGTGTAATCCCAGAACTCAGGGAGACAGAGGAAGGCGGATTGCTGTGAGTTCAAGGCCAGCCTGAACTACAAAGCGAGTCCAGCACAGCCAAGGCTACACAGAGAAATTCTGTCTTAAAAAACAAACAACAAAAAAGTTTCTTATCTGTAGATATTGACAGCAGTGTGAACATTCAGTCCACTTGTTCAGTTGGAATGTTGAACACACTGACAGGCTCTACAGAACATAGATTTTCAGCCAGTGTGAACACAACTGAGATGCAGGGTAATGTGTTAGCAGAAGCCACACATGCAGAGGAGCCCGTGGTTAAACATAGTTCTGCATCTTCCTAGAGTTCTGTCCTCAGGTCCCGGGGGGGGGGGGTCCCGGCCCTTTCCGGTGATTGGGGGGTGCCGTGTCTGGGGTTCTCTGTGTGATGTCTTGTGCTCTTTCACCTAGGCTATAGAAAGCGCCATCGGTGGTAATGCGTACCAGCACAGCAAAGTCAACCAGTGGACCACCAATGTTGTAGAACAGACTCTGAGCCAACTCACCAAGCTGGGGAAACCATTTAAATACATCGGTAATGGATTTCTTCTCATGTATTTTGAGGTTCTATAAATGCTGCTCTGAGGTGTGTCTGAAGAAAGCTCACTTAGCAATTGGGTGCCTAACCTCTGAGGGCTCTTTCCAGGACCAGGTCCCCTGTGCAGTGCGTGTACCCTGCGCCCGACCTTGTCAGGCTGTGCCAGTGTCGCAGGGCTTATGCTAAACAAGACATGTTTAGAACATGTTAAGATAAAGGAAATACGTAATTTTCATAGTGAGAGAACAGGCTGCCTCTCAGTCTAGGGACACCCATGTCATCCACCTGCATTCAGCAGGCAGAGGAAATTCGTGTTGCCGAGTTTTCTAACACAGGTTCATTTAATTTAAGTGACCTGCGTGATCATGCAGAAGAACGGAGCTGGGCTCCACACCGCGAGTTCCTGCTTCTGGGACAGCTCTACGGATGGTAGGCTTTCCGCCCTCTTACAAATGTTGTTACGCCCACTCTGTGCACACTTGCCCGTTTCTTTGTAAGTGAGGTGACCCTGTGTGCCAGTGGCACGCGCTCCAGCGCTGGCACGGTGGGACCACATCTCCTGGCCCCCCCACTTCTCATGCTGGTCTGTGTCCCCGCAGGGAGCTGCACGGTCCGATGGGAGAACAAGACCATGTACTGCATCGTCAGTGCCTTCGGACTGTCCATCTGAGCTCGCCAGCCGGCAGCCTCCGCCTCAGCACCCAGTTCAGCCACCGCCAGCTATAAATCGGACACACACCTTCCTCCTCCTCCAGTGTGTTTTGTGGCACTCTCAAAATGTAGAGAAATAAACCAAATGACCCCACGGTCACAGGACCGCACCGTATCAGGCACACGAGCAGCCGCCTGTCACCCGAGGCTGCCAGCGCCGCTTGTCTTAACTCTGTCTCTCTTTAAAGGTGCTAAAAAACCGACATCTGCTAGTGGGAACTTTCTCTACTTTCTGAAATGATTCAGAGACACTAATTTTCCATACTTGATACTTTTGTTAGAATAATAAATTATTCAAAATTAAAGTTTTTGTTCTTTGTAGTCTGCAGCATTACAGGAATCTGGTTACTGCCTTCAGAATTGGCTTGGGAAAAGGAAGGCTGCCTTTGCATGCTGACATGAGCGTGCACCTGCACACTGGCTCAGTGTCAGGACGGTGCAAGGCCAGCTCTGTGGGTCACGCTTGAAGGCCCTGGGCCTGTTTCTTACCGTGATGGTAAAAACCTGGTAGCGCTGGCAGAGCTGCAGAGGTCACGAGCCTCAGGGGCAGGTGCCAAGGAGCTTCCTCAGAGATGTAGAAAAATGGCAGATCCCATCAGTTTAGAGCTGTTTGATTTTTAATTTACATTTATTTGTGTGAGAGTGAGTAAATACGTGTGCCACGACATGCTTGTGGAGGTCAAAGGCAGCTTGTGGGAGCTGGTCCTCTTCTCCACCACTGGCCCCAGGAACGGAGCTCAGGTCATCACCAGGCTTGGCGGAAGCACCTCACTGGCCCCATCCGTTTAGTGTCTTTGCACTGGCTGGCTGGCACAAAGCAGGAAGCAAAACTTCATCCATGGGACAGGAGCCCTGGCCAGGCTGCAGTCCTTCATTTTTAGTTCCTGCTTTCTGGAAGTGAAAGTTGGCTGAGCCAGTAGTAAGCGCTAACTCATGCATGCTTGGCCCAGTGCTCTTACACTGCAGCTCCCCCACCCCCTTGAGACAGGGTTTCTCCGTGTAGCCGTGGCTGTCCTGGACTCACTTTGTAGACCAGGCTGGCCTTGAACACACAGTGCTCTACCTGCCTCTGCCTCCCAGGGTGCTGGGATTAAAGGCATGCACCATCCCGCCTGGCCATACTGCAGCTTTCAATCTCATGTTCTTGAATTTTCAGTAGCAGCCACATGCTTACAAAACACTTGGGATTACTGTGTTCACAATTAATGCAGTTGCTTGGGTATAACAAAGGGCTCAGTTTATCCAGTTAATTTCAAGTCACTAGTGCGAAGGGACCCCAATGTCTAGGCTGTCTGTTGACTGCTCTGGGGTTCTCCTGTGGGCCACTATGTCTTAAGCCACTATGACTGGCATGACCACTTGTTTGTTGTTGCATGCATGTGTATATACAGGAGTGCACACTCATGCAGGCCTCTTCTGTGTGTGTCCGGTTCCAGCGTGTTTTCTGAGACACCCCTTCTCCCTGAACCCGGAGCTGTTTCAGCTACAGTGGCTGGCCACCAAGCCCCAGGACCCACCTGTCTCTGCTCTTCCTGTCCAGCGGTGTGGTTACAGACACATGCCACTGCAGATCCAAACTCAGCTCCTCATGCTCATGCAGCAAGCATTTTACCTGTTGAGCTGTCTCCCCAGTGCCCCTGGCTCAAGAGCCTTGCTGTGGTCTCTGAGGAAAACTTTCTAAAGCACTCCTATAGAATCAACTAATGCATAAAAGGTTAAAAGTTAGAAATACAGTAACATCAGTGCACAAGGGATATTGTCAGAATGAAGCTTTTATGTTTGGGTGTGAAATGTCCCCTCAGGTGTCTGTGTCAAACACTGGCCGTCAGCTGCTCTGGGAAGTTGGAGGTGGAGCCTGCTGAAGGAGAAAGATGGCAGCAAGCATGCCTCTAGGGGTTGAGGGCCTGTCTTGCTCCAGTCCCTTCCTGTCATTCTGCTTTGCTTCCTGACCACCAGGAGGTATCTTTGCCACACAATCTTGGCCCGGTGTTCTTCTCATCACAGCCCCACGGTGGAGGGAGCTAGCCATGGACTCATGAGCTGAAGTACGGCTACCCTCCTGCGAGGTTTCGATCAGGTCTCTGTCACAGCAACGAAAAGTCTAATATGGAAGCCATTCCCAAAACGTGAATTTTATTGAGTATTCTATCAATCAGCATTTACTCCTTGAGGGATCGCCCAGGCTTCATCCATAGTTCCAGTGTTCCTTCTGGACTTAGAGGCTAATGTTTTTATTTGACAAATATTTATAGACATTTGGAAAAGGTAGTTTTTGGTAGCAGAAAAACCCCGCATCACAGAATGGAGTCACACCTGCCCTGTGCTCCAGGATGTGTCCTAGCATGGTGTTACACCTAGCAGCACCCAAAACACCAAGACAAACTGTTCAAGGTGTCAGAGACTAAATCAGTTTCCCTTTGGCCTGAAAAGAAGAGTTGTATACTCCCTTCCCTAGAAAAGAGAAAAAAAAAAAAAAATCTAACTAACTACTAAGGCAATGGATTTCTAAACCCTCAAGTCTAATCCACACCAGATCTCAGGTTGGTTCCTTATGGATGGACTTAGTTCCCCTTTCGTGGGTGCTTGTGTTTTTCCTGTAAGGACTAGTAACCATATTTGAGCCTGTTTATTTAACTGCCTTCAGTGGCTCTGCACTTGAGGCTGGTGACATCTGTTTTATAAACTGCCCTGTGGGTTGGCTTTACATATTTAAACTCTCCAGTCTGCACCTGTGGAAACCTTGTGAGCCTCTTACGTATCCCTTTCTCTAGCCTTCCAAATGGGGCTTGAAGGCACCGAATCACTGCTACAGTGATCTGACAACAAATGAAGCAGACTTAATATCCACAGGGAGAACAGAGCTCTCTCCGGGAAAGTCAGGAGACGTCTCATCTTCCAGGTTCCCCTAGATTGGACCAATATAAAAAATATCCCAAAGACGGTATTCAAACCATTACCCTGAAAGAACTCGTCAGCTCTTTGAATATAAACTTAAGTTTATAAAACTTTAATTACCTCAGAGTAAAACAATCTCGTTGCTATCAAATTTCTGGTGGAATTTAGTGTTTTAACCTAATACCTACAGCTTCCATCTACCCCCGAAGTCTCTAGTCTGTAAGCAAAGTTTTACACAGCATATAATACATGATGATCATGACAAAGGGAAATGTGAAAACACAATTTAATGACCACGTCCCCTTAAGTGTTTCTTTGTAATTCCTACTTCCAACAACAACAAAAATTCCCTTTAGTTTCACGGACACTAGAATCAGTTTATAATTACACTACATGTTAGTTTTTTAAAGTTCTGAAGTCTGTATCTAAAGTCTTAAAATATCTTACAATGGCTGATAAATAATAGTGTTCTAAAACATGGAGAACTTCTTATAATGATTAAACATGTAAACTAGTGAACTTCTTGGAATCAGCAGAAGTCAGTGTCCGCAAGATGGCAGCTGCAGCGACCCGTTAGAAGTGCTGGCAACAGAACCTTCCGACGTCTGTGGGCACAGACTCGGTGACCACAGCACTGCAAGTGTGAAAATCACGTAAGCCCGTCACCCTTGCAACAACAGTTCTCATTCAAATGTTCATATTTACAAGCTTTTTTTTTTTTTTTTTTAACAATGCATATGGAATCCATTTTAAAGCATGTAGCGTTTAAGAAGACAGGCCAGCAGAGTGAAGAGTCTCCGGCCGTCCCTGGGGTCCTGGCTCACCTGGGCAGTAGCCTGCAGCTCAGGGTGGAAGTCTGAGTGGGTGCATAGATGAAGGTATTGAGGTGTTGCTGGAAGAGGGATCCACCCGTTCTTGGGCCTCTGGATTTGCCAAAAAGGAGGCAGGCAGGATGGCTACCATCACCAGGGGTTCACAGAGACACTACACGTGCGGAGACTCTCGAGTGTGACGGAAGGCAGCAGCACTCAGGACTTCCAATGCCGAATCTCACCAGTGCGGGCGACAGCCGATTCCCACAGAGCAATACTCCAAGGACAGAACAACCTTCAGGCAAATTCCTTCATCTGAAGGTGTCTCGAAAGGCATTCAAAATGTTTTACTTTATCTTTATTTTAGTTCCAAATATTAAAACTGAAAATCTTTCTGGCAATAAAGCATTTCTAATATAGTAGTATTTCCTCTAACTTTCATCAAAAAATAGAGCTCTTTGGGGGTTTCACACTCAGTGGAGTTGCAGAAACTCTGGGAATGGGAAGGGCCACCCTGTTTCCCACCCTGAACACAGACCCTTCAAAAGCACCATGGCATAGGACCTCGCCCACAGGCTTGTCGACACCTTAGCTTCCCCCAGGCTGTCGACCTCCTTTGGACTCAACTTTGTCACCACTTCTGCTCCCAGGTAGTGCTGGACCTCAGCCTGGCCACCCGCCTTTGCCGAAGGCAGTCGGAGCCATTGTACCAGATGCTTGGAAGTCAGCGCACTGAGCATTCCAGTGTCTGAGAGGATGGAGGCGTTCCACCTAGGCAGGCACCCATCAGGCTTCCCTCTGAGGGTAGAGCTCTGAGGAGTGGTGCCGTGGAACAGAGGGAAGAGGCATCACATTGCCATGCTGGGACCTTGGTCATCAGGCTTCCCACAGACTCAATTGCTCTCAATTGCTTCTTCAAAGGAAAAAAATGTACATAATTCTTTTTATTAAAAATGGGCAATTTCTCCTCATCATTGCAAATAGGCTCCGTCTGGCATCTCAGTGAGAGGAAATGCCTCAGAACTCTGCCAGCCAGCCCCTCTTCTTCCGTAGTGGAGCTATGCTGACAGCAAACTCGCCCAACATTTCAATCCATTTGGTTTTTCTTTTAAAAATATGTAAACAAATAAAGAACAGGGAACCTTTGCTTACGGGAGGAGTCTAGACACACACACAGAAGAAAGGACCAGAGCACTAAGGAGGGCCTCTGGGCCCCTCGCTGTCCCAGCTGCTGCCCAGGGCTCAGTCGCTGTCCGACTCTTCCTTGTACTTGGCACGGATGGCCTGCCCGTTCTGCAGGGGCATTTCTTCATAGTCACTCCTGTTGTGAAAGAGACCCGTGACACTCTGCCACCCTGGCAGCTCTTTTCTGTATGTGCGTGGGGGGGGGCAGGGGCTGACGTCCGGTGTCTTCCTCAACTGCTCATCACCTCAGTCTTGGGGACAGGGTCTCTCACAGAACCCGGAGCTCACTGGCTCAGCGCTGGTCAGTGAGCCCCAGGAACCCTTCCGGTCCTGCCTGCCTAATGCTGGGATTACGGGGGTGTGCATCCAGCACTGGGTCTGGCTTTGTGTTGGTTTATGAGACACTGTAGGCCAGGGTGGCCTTGAACTCCTAAAGCTCCACTTGCCTCTGTCTCCTAGGTGCTGGGATTACAGCCATGTACCATCACAGTTCAGAACCTGGCATTTTCCGTGGGTCCTCGGAATCTAATCTTGGGTCCTCATGCTGACACAGTAGACTTCACTAAGTCACCTCTCCAACCACCACCTGGTAGCCTTGATGCCTCTTCGGCCTTCACGCTGACTGCTAGACTGAAAGAACTAACCGCCAGCCTCCTCTTAGGGTCCAGTCAACTGAAACGGTTCACTCTCCCCAACTTCACTTTCAGGACCCATTAGTTCAGACAGAATTGTTCTGCAGTCCCCTCACAGGGTGGGCATTCCGAAAAATGGAATGCCACTAAATCCACGTGAAGCACACAAAATAAAGCCGTAACCCCCAGACACTCCCATGTCTATGGAGATAGTCTCCAAGTGCCATCGGTTCAGCCAGAAGCGAGCCAGGCTGACTGCACACGGTGCCAGTGACCTACCCGTAAATCACATCGTCGTCAGAGTCGTTCAGCATGGAAAATGCGGGGTTGTCTTTCAGCTGGGACTCTGAAAACCAACGAAAGTGTGCTTAATGACAGCATTATGTATTGCTAGCCCAGGCAGGAGGGGTCTGAAGGATCCCAGGCCCCAACCAAACTCGGCAGTAGCATTCTGTGAGACTCTGACACAGGTACGCATTGGTGTTCTGTGTGCAGCTTCAGGATACCATTCTCCTGCCTTCCGCCTCTGGCCCTGCACCTCGGGAAAACCTGAGCCAACGGAAACCACTGTTTCAACATCTGCAGAGCAACCCAGCCCCCAGGTGGCTTACCGTACAGAGCATTCTTCGACGGGGAATACACAAAGGCCAGCGTGTAGAGGTAAAAGTTCAACAGGCCATAGAAAGACAGGAACTCAGCTGGTGCTGCTGGTCAAGGGACACACAAGCCTCTGCCTCCCGTTCCCCAGCAGCCCCTTCCAAGGTCCTGGACCAGCCTGGTGGGTCCACAACCCAGTGCTCCTATGCCTCAGCTCAAGCTCATGGCTAGCTGTCACAAGCCAAGCTTCCATCATAGTGTTCCTGGGGTCTGACTGCACCTGAATGATGTTTAGAAGGTGCTGTCGCATACAGGACTCCAGTCACCCCTGACTGGTCGTTGGTGCTCTCTCTCTCTCTCTCTGCTAGAGGGAGCCAGCAGCTCAGCAGCTCAGGACTGCCTGGGATTCGGACCTGCAACTGTTTCACTCAGTCTCTCAGGCCTGCCCAATCAGAACCGTCTAGTGTGGTCATCAGTTTAGATCTGAGCTATGCACTGTGATTAAATGTGGGAACTGGCTCAGCCCTGCTGTGTGTCAACCTCCTGCCTAACAGGGAGGGCTAATGAAACTCACCCTTCTCAGGGCCAACAGGAAGGCCTGAGGCCTGCTGAGTACAGGTCATAAGGGGCTGGCTGACTGGTCTCCTCGAAGGTGTCCAAAGCTAAGGTGTTAACTATGAACTCAGGGCTCCTGAGGCCCGCTTCCCCAGGACAAGGATATAGTTCTGGTAGTGAGCCGACAGTTCCGCTACAAAGTTGTCTTGCAACACTTGTGCTCCAAACCTTAGATAGAGGATGACGATGCTGAAAGAGAAGGGGAACCACCTTGTGGAAATACAGAAGGGCTCACCCCAGTAAGACTTAACAGGAAAACTTCTACACCCACACCTATGTGGCCCCGCCCCCACAAGACACTTTGGCTCCCAGGAGAAACACAGCATCCACCATGCAACCAAAAAGCAGCATGGGTGCCTGCTGGACGGTTTAACTTTTAGGAACCGAAGAGCAAGGGCCAACAACCAGGATCTCTTAGAGCATATTCAGTGGGGAGGGACTCTGGATGCTGCCAGCTGCCCCGACACTAGCTTCTCCCTGATGCCTGCTGGCTGCTCACGAAGGGTCTTTAGCACCAAAAGGATCTGGAGGCCCAGACATCCCTCAGGTGTACTCTGCAGGATGCGCTTATCTGATGTGGGAGACTACACGTGCTCGGCAGGGTATGGGGTGAGATGGGAAATGTCAGTTAATGTGCTCCACAAGCCTGGACATTTATGATGGAACCTTTGTAACTAGGTCATTACATTAACTTTTATCCCCCCCGTCAAGACAGGGTTTTTCTGTGTAGCCCTGGCTATCTTAGAGCTCACTCCGTAGACCAGGCTGGCCTTGAACTCGAGAGATCTGCCTGCCTCTGCCTCTCAAGTGCAGGGAATAAAGGCCTGTGGTGCCAACTCAGCCTAGCTCTTATATAAGTTTGATTAGGAGCTACGGTGATCTGAAAAGCAATAGCCCTCACAGACTCATGTGTTCAAATGCTTGGCCCATAGGGTGTGGTGCTATTAGGAGGAGTAGGTGTGGCCTTGCTGGAGGAAGTGTGTCTCTAGGTGGCGAGTTTTGATGCTTCAGATGCTCAAGTACAAGCTCAGTGGTTCACTCTCTCCCCCTGCTGCCTCAGGACCCAGGTGTGGCTCTTAGCACCTTCTCCAGCACCATGTCTGCCTGCATTTGACCATATTTCCTGTCATGACAACAATGGACTGAGCCTCTGAAACTAAGCCAGCCCCAATGAAATGTTTTCCTTTCAAAGAGTTGCCGTGGTCATGGTTTCTCTTCACAGCAAGAGGAGCCCACTGAGTTTGCAGAATTAACAAGCACCCTGAATTAACTCCACATGAGGAGATGAGAGGGGGGATAGAAACACAGGGTTAACTAAATCATTAAGTGTCAGCTGCGCAGAGGCTTGGTGCCTCTCAGGCCAGCTCGAGGACCTGCTTCAGGTCCCGGCAGCAGGTAAAGGCTGGGAGTGCTGGAGGGCATGTGTAAGCACTGGGAAATGGGGCTGGGAGAGCACAGAGACAGAGGCTGCTGGAGAGCCAACCTAACCTGCCAGGGAGCTCTGAGAGACAGCCGTGTCTCCAGAAAGAGGAGTGGGAGACAAGATGGCCCAACAGGTAAAGATGCTGCAGCTAAGCCTGCCAACCTCTGTACCGCACAGGGGAGGATGGGCAGAAAATCGCTTCCTGCATCTTTTTCTCTGGATGCCTCCACACGTGCACCACTCCAACACACATAATGAGTTAACATACAAAATAATGTGGAAAATGAAAGAGGAAGACACATGTCCACCCTCTGGCTCCAGACACACACATGCCTGAATCCCCAAGCACCCCCCCACACACACACATGCATGCATACCCAAGCATACCCAGACACACACACAATAAAGTCTTACCTAATAACAAGTACTACAAAGGTCAATGCGGTCAGAAACTTTAACCTGAGATCTGAAAAAGAAGGAGATGCTCCCATTAGCAAATTCTACCTCCCCTCAGAGCTTGAAAGACAAACCAAACAACAAAGCCACCCTGGGCGGGTCTCTCTTGCATGCTCTATGCCTGTTCTTCCGTGGCTGTGGAAGACCACACACAGTGGGCCCAGTACTGTGGCTTGCCCTGGTCAAGGACAGTGTTCCTCAGGAGCCTCTCAGGTACCCTGCGGCTCTCGCGGCGCTCTGACACCAGGGACCACTGGCAGATCCTTTAAAGGTTTCTCACCAAACAGCTGGTCCTTCCTGAGGCTTCTCATGGCTTTCTAGGGCCAAAGGCTTCTGGGGTGTGGCCTCTGCTGCCCCATGCTTCCCAGAGTGGCACTCACCCACATAAGGCATGTGACGGAGCTCGGAGCATGCCCGCACTACCAAGAACAGGAGATATAAAATGTACACAGCGGCCACCACCATGAAGAAGACCTTCATGCCCTGGAATAAAGGTGGGTGAGGTTGACACTAGGCTTTGGAGTATGTGTCTTTTTGACACCCAAAAGGTGTGATTAGAGGGGACCAAGGGCCTCAGGTCACACCCACTGTCACAACACCAGGAAGGGCTCTGCAAGCACGAACATCTCATATCAGCGTCACTCAAACTCGCATACCAGTGCTTTGCCTAGAACCTCAAGCCAGATCGTGCTGAGCAATTGGTGGAGGCAACTGATGTCTCTGCCTAGGGTGGGGCTTGACCTTTGTGTTCCTGAGGCCAAAGGTCATGCTGACAGGACTTAGAGCTAGACCTAGCTGGTCCTCATACCAGCCTCTGACTGCACTTGGCCTTCTTGTTCCTGAGAAAAGAGGGGCTGAAAGAAAGGCTCGAAGACATCTAAGGTCTGGAAGCATTCCCTTTCACAGTTTGAGGATGGAAAAGCCCTTGCCTGAGGGCAGGAGGTCAGTGGCTCTGCTGAGGGCCAGGTCCCGATGATGTCTGCCTTCCTCCCTGGTCCTTCCTGCCTAGGAGGCTCTTCTGGGTAGGAGCTCCCTGTTCTCTCTGAAGCAGAGTCCCTCTCTCAGGGTCATACCATTGAGGTTGGGACGGCAGGCCAGAGATCTGCTTCTGCTGTGGGAAAAGCCTTCGGTCTAGTTCATGTCCTCATAACAGGAGGGCAGTTCCCAGCACTCTAGCAGTCTTTGACTTCTGCTGTGTCCTTCCGGAAAGAATGTGGGCTGTTCTCTGTCCTCACGGCTCCATCCCAGACAGCCTGGCTGGGAAGGGAAGGGCTGCCCAATGATTCAGGATGGAGCCTTGTCTGTGACCTTTGGCCAAGGGCTTTACATTCCTTGTATGATGGGGGCGATTCCATCACTGCCCCACTTCACAGATGAAGACACAGGGGTCTCCAGTCACTGGTTGAGCCTGTAATGGCCTGGGCTGTGTCCCCTTGCAGTGTGGCCCCTGACCCTGCGGCCCTTTTTCCTGCCTCCGTTTGCCACAGAAACGATGAACAAGGACAGACAAGCATGAAGGAACTGCAGACTGGTCCACCGCACTAGTTCCTCTAAATCTTGGTGTTCCACTGACCACAGCCTCAGCTGACATGTCCTAGGAAGTGGGCTAGGGCAGCTCTTCCCTCCTCCCAGAAAAATCCTTGAAGCTCCTGCCCTGTCTACAGCAGCCTTCCCCCCCCCCCACAGTACTGCCCCACTTTCTGAGCGAAGCTCCTCCCAGGGCACCCCACCCCTAGGCTCCTCACCCCCAGAGTGGTCTCCCCAGACCCTGGACCAGCACTCTTCCCCAGGCCGGTACCCTCTTGGGCTGAGGTTCTCATGCCTGTGAGAACCTCATGAGCCATCATGAACCAACTGAGCCATCTCCCTGTCTAACGGCCTACTTTTTACAGTACCCAACCCCTCTCCCCAGATCTTCCACTTCTGACTTTCTGCTTTCCTTTGTAAGCAGCCACTGGGAACCTCGGGCCGGCTGTGTGATTAAAGCTACAGACCCAACCACTTCGTTAGAGCAGATGAACAAGCCAAGAGGCTTCAGATCAACTCTGCCTACCTGAAAGTTCCCGGTGTCAACCCGATACTGGTACATGGGATCATGTAATTCATTAACTCTAAAAGGATGATGGTAAAAATACAGATTAATTAGAAAGTTTACTTTCTATTTCATGCTTTTCCTGACTTGGGTTTTGCTTTCATTTTGGTTTTTGCTTATAAATGTGTAACACCTGCTATCAGCACTGGAGGATTCTTAAATAGCAACCCTGTATTTTAGCATAAAGTAGCCACAAGAAGCCATGTACAGTGGTGCATGCCTGCTACACTCATCAGTATGGAGAAGGTGCAGGGATTTTGTTTGTTTGTTTTGTTTTTTATCTCTTACATAGTTGAAGAGCTATTTTTTAAAAAGATTTGCTTTTTATGTTTAATAATTTATTTATTTTCAATTTACATGCATTGGTGTTTGCGTGCATGCATGTCTTTGTGAGGATGTCAGGTCCCTTGCACCTGGAGTTACAGCTGTGAACTGCCATGTGGGTGCTGGGAATTGAACCTGGGCCCCCTGGAAGAGCAATCAGTGTTCCTAACCACTGCACCATGTCTCCAGTTGCAGATTTAAGTTTTAAACTATGCGTATATGTGTGTTTCTATGGGTGTTATGTGCACTCACAGGCGAGAGGGGATCCCCTGCAGCTGGAGTTATGGGTGCTTGTGAGCCACCTGACATGGATCTGGGAGCTTGGGTTCCCGGGAAGGGTAGCACACCTAACCAAGCCATCTCTCCCGCTCCACAAGCGTTTTTTCTTTTCTTTCTTTTTGAGACAGGGTTTCTCTGTGTAGCTCTGGCTGTCCTGGACTCACTTTGTAGACCAGGCTGGCTTCAAACTCACAAAGATCCGCCTGCCTTTGCCTCCCTGAGTGCTGAGATTAAAGGCGCACACGTCCACGCCTGGGTCCAGGAGCTATTTCAATAGCACACCCAGGCATGTGAGATAGATGAAGACAAAGCAAGCAAGCAAACACCGTTAATTAATTAACTTAAAAACTTGCATGGGCTTACACTTCAGAACTAGCACTGGGAGCTACGCTCACACACAAGTACGTGACACGGACAGTGTGAAGCCTTGTCAGTGCTGCTGTGGCACGAAGTCAAGCATGAAAGTCACAGAACCCACACTGGGTCTGGGACTGAGTGCCGTCTCGGGGGAGTTGGGCAGTGAGGCACCGCCCTGGCAGCAAGCTCTTCGCAGAAGGGACAGGAGCCAGTACAGCTTGAAGCTTAGCAAGAATCAGAAAGCCTCAAGATGCACAAGGGGACTCCAGTGGCTCTGCTGGGCAGTCCTGGGTGCTGCCCCGGCAAACTGAGTCCTTTCTCACTAAAGAAGCCCACGACGACCCACACGCTGTCACTCTCCACTCGGCCTAGCAGACCTTTTCCGTACAGGCCACACAAGCCAAGCCCAATTCCCTGGACCCAGTTATCTGACTAGGCAGGAGCCAGGGCAGATGCTATGGTCTGGGTGGGATCAAGGGGCAAGCAGGTCCAGCCCCTCCCTGCTGCCAGCACTTTCCAGGGTGACGGCGTCCTACCCCGCAGCATCACTCACGTCTGCCATATTCCCAGCGTGACAGAAGCCAGCCACAACAGTCCAACGATGAAGAATTTAGGCAAATAGAAAGTTAAGCATTTTCTTTCTCCCTAAAAGCAAACAGCAGGAAAAAAGTAAGAAGCACAGCAGTGAGTAGTAGCCCTGGAGCATATGAGGCCCCAGACACTTCCACACACCAGGTCTCTGCTGTGCAGCGTAGGCCAGGGGGTCTGTCTGTGTGCTTACCTGGACCCGTATCCCATGATACACGCACAGCCAGAAGAGCAGCAGGGCACACAGGAACAGGGACTGGAAGAAGTCATCCAGCATCCCCGGGAACCAGCTGTTCACCAGGAAGGAAAGCGGGAAGAATGGATCTGGAGGAGAGGAGACAGAACACTGACAAGAACGGAGCTGGCCGGCAACCAGCACAGAGCCCCCGGCCTCTTCCCACCCCTGAGCGCGTTATGAGTTTTCTGCTGGTCAGAGCTGAAGGGCAGGTAGCAAACCAAAGGCGGTTTTGTTTTCTGAATGTCTGAACACCACTGAGCAGATTGCAACAGCGATCCTAACAGAGAGCCATCTGCCCCGGTGTCAGCTCCTCCCACAGCCTGAGAATTCCCGGCGCCGGAGCAAATGCTTTTTGGAATGGGGACAGAGGAAGAGTCAGCTGCACTGGCACCTCGGCAGGCCCCGCGACTGCTGAGTCTGCAGCTCGTCCAAGCTCTCACTACTGCACTCGCTGTCTCTTCAGGAGCCAAGCATCTGCCGTGGCCCTGTAACACGGTGCCTGGGGCAGGGAGCTACTGCAACATGCTCCTGCAGGATTTCCCTAGATGCTCCTGGCGAGTCTGGGACTAGGTCAGCTCAGAGGCTGACGGGGGAAAGTCTGGAAAGGAACATGGCACCCACCGTTGTAGAGCAGCAGCAGCGCCAGGAGAATGGCCATCCACTTCTGCTCGATGCCCCAGTCTCTCATGGAGAACTTCCGCAGGGAATGCACGAACAGGCACTGCAAAGCAAAGGGCCTGTGACTGTTTGCCGGGTGGGCCTCGCCCCACCAGGGAGGCACCAGGCAGGCTCCACTGGGCCAGTTCCTGGTTGAAATGACCAAGGATGTCCCGCCAGCTCTCAGTCCACCAGCCACCAGTGACAGGCAAGACAAAGATGTGTCGTTGCTGCATGGGGCCGCGGGAGAGATGGGCCACACGCTGCTTCCACGAGGCCATGAGTTCTCTGCAAACAAAACACGCTCACCACCTGCATTTCTGCTTGCCTCCTCCAGTCAGGCCTGCGCCCACGTGGAGGCTCAGAGGCCTTCCCAGAGCACAGGCACATCTGATGCCACCACGTCCCCTACCTAAGCCGGGGAGCTGAAAGATCTTAGGATCCCCAAGGGAAAGCCAAGAGGCAAGGGCATGCCACTCAGAGGCTTATCATGTTTTCAGACACCTCCGTAAGTGTGTGGAGTCTCTGGGAGAACCGCTTTAAACAGCTTTCAAACACTGCACAATGTGCTACATACAGGTCTGCTATTTTTTTTCACTGTCATCTAATATAAACTAACAACTTTTTGGGATGCCTGAATTTCTGGCCTGTGGGCTGCTTACCCACTTTGGGCTGTGAGTATCAATTTTTGGGCCCAAGGAGAATCCAGGTAGCCCTCAAAAAACATAGAGGATTTCTGAAAGGCCAGCTATGAGGCCAGTGGTCCACTTCATTTTCCATGGCCCCCAGCGTGGCACAGCTCCCCTACGCCTGATCCAAGGGCCTGGGCCCCGTTCCTGCCACCCTGCTCACACCCGCCTTCGCTGCATAGCTGTGTGCTGGTCTCCACTGCGGGTCTATGACAAGGGAGCTTCAGGCATCAACTGGAGAGGCCATCCCTGCACACTGTGCACATTTAATACCACGCTCCCTGTCAGCTCGATGGCGCACAACTGAGGGCCAGCCACTACGCAGCACCCTGTCTCCAACCTCTCCGCCCCTGTCCTCACAGCTGGGCTTTCTCCGGTGCCCTTCTGTGCCTTAATATTCTCAAGAGTCCAAGGCTCAAATGTTCAGAATAACTTTCCAAACATAAAAAGACGAGAGAGAGAGAGAGAGAGAGAGAGAGAGAGAGAGAGAGAGTGACAGAGAGAGAGAGCTGTTATATCAGCACTGAGACGGTCCCCAATAAGCCAACCCTTCCATGAGGAGTAAAGATGCTTACGTCACAGTGATGGGGATTGCTGACCGGCGGTCATCAGCAACCACTGTTACACCACAGAGACTCCCGTGGGGTGTCCCCGGATACATCACGCACTCTTTTTGCAGCACAGTGCCTTGGTGGACACACTGCAGTATCACTCGGCCAGCCCACTAAAGGGCCTCGCTCACATGGAGCTTGCTCTCTGGTGACTGGAACTGCATCATTAGCCTCATCCTCAGTGACTGGGCCAGAGCCCCCCCCCGTCCCACCCCCCAGAGCCCCTACCACCCCACCCCGACAATAACTCACGATGACAATGAAGGTGAGCACCACAAACACAAAGCGGAGCCAAATCTCCAGCTGGGAAAAGGCAGGGTTGTAGGTCTTCCACTGAAACAGGAAACAGAGAGGCATGGAGGGAGGGGTGGGGGCAGGGCACCTGACTACCAGGAAGTTATCCCATGCTAGGGCACAGGAAAGACACAGAATTCCAACCAGAATGAGGGCACTGGGGGACACGCCCGGCTATTAGTAACAATCGCTGAGGAGTTTTAAAATGCTTTTTTTCCTTCTGTTTTCTCACAATGCTGCAACATTTTAACAAATTTTATTTCTATATTAAAGACCAGATAAAAATCTTAAATATTGAGAACTTTCTGAAATGGTCTTAAGTACTGAATCTACGAGATAAGTTATTCTATAATCATTTAAAGGAGATGTGAATTTTAAATTTCCTATCAAAAGTCAGTCTTCACTAGGAAATGACAACATCTACATGCAAAGAAACAGGCTTGTGTAGGCTCTAAGCGTGAGAAGCACTTCCTAAAATACTCAAGTATTTTATGAATCTGCAGTTCTAACAGTCACAGGCAGCTAAGCGTGGGCCTGCCGGCCAAGCGTACTCTGGCTTCTCCAGCTTCTGTGATGTTTGCTTGAGCTATTCTTGGTGCCACAGACTAAAAAACTGGTTTTCCAAAATAAACAGCATGAGGCACTGTTGTACCCAACCAGCTGGCAGGGGAGCCGCCTAGGCGCAGCCAGCCTCACACTCACTGTGAACTTCATCTCCTTGACCGGTTGGTTCAGGCGCTCAAATCCCACAGTCACTGTGTACTGTGTGTAGTTCAGGTAGCCGAGGTGGGCCACGATGATCTCTGCACATTTCTGAAAGAAAGGAGCCCTGTATGGCAAAAGCAAGCTGAAAGGACCCTCCTGCCCACAGACTTTGAAGTGACTCATTTCAACAACAGATGAGCAGAACTCTCAGGAGAGCACACCAGAAACTGAGAGAAAGTCAGACGCCAGCCAAGCACGGCTCCTAGAAAGCAGGAGCCCAACAGGCATTTCACGATCCTCCTGCACCATCCCCCTGTGGATGACTGAGAAACCGCACATTTGCCTACACAGAAAAGCTAACCATGGAGAGCACAAGCCTGGCCATCTGTAAATGCCACTACACAGGGGACCTGCAAGCCCAGCCAGCAGACCGAGTGCCACAGGCCGACTTGTCCTGGGTCCACATGTGCAGTTTGTGGCCAGGCATAGTTTCTGAGTGACGAAGTTTCCACTCCCCAGTTTCGCCTGCCGTTTCCAGTGGCAAGTGGATGGTGTGGACGGTAGATGTGGGTGCTTCACGGTCTGCTGAGCGCTGCTCTCAGTCCTTTAGGATTAGGACTTGGGTCTCCACTGTACGGGAAACCCTCACCCCAGGGTGTGGCTGTGCAGCCTAGAGGCCTGTGACCGCTCTCTGTCATAGCTGTGCTCCAGCCTCTGGGCGGTCACACCCCCTCTGCGCAGTGCAGTCCCGCTGCTGCCTGTAATTTTCAGCCTGGCTCCCAACAAGCACAGCCAGAACTATAATTGGTCAAAGCATACCAAACATCAAGTGTCTGAGGTCATGGTTAGCAGACAGGCCTTAGAAACACAATGGCAGGGCGGGCTGGCTGCTGGCAACACTGCTCATCCTAAGGAACAGGAGAGAAAGCACAGAGGAGACGGGGTGCAGGGGCTGAAGGGGAGCCAAGGCCACACATGCAACCTGGAGCCTGCAGGAAGTGGCCCTACAGCCGGGGACAGAAGTCCTCTGACTTACTCATCTCCTTGTCAGTGACTCCATGGGAGCTGCCTTTCCTACCTGAGCAGCTTCCCTCCTCCTCAGTGCTGCCTGCCTGCCTCTCAGTGTCTGTGCTTCTCATCCCCAGGAGAGCCAAGTTCCCCTTTCTGCTATGACTGTCAGTCACAGGTGTAGCTAATGATTCAGTTGGAACCAGGAACAGGTACATTCAATGCCAAAGCACTCCAGTACACCTTCTGTGAGACAGCCATGTTTCTACAATTAGAAGAATCCTTTGTAATTTTCATGGGGTGTTTCACCTTTTTTTTTTAAGATTTTATTTTTAATTTTTTTTTATTTGTGTGTGCAGGCATGCCCAAATATGCCAGAAGGCATGAGATCTCTTGGAGCTTGAGTTACAGGAGGTTGTGGGCTGCCTGATGTGGGTGCGAGGAAGTAAACTTGGGTCTCTGGGAGAGAAGCCAATGAAGGATCCCAATGAAGAGAGCCAATGAAGGACCTACACACGAGCCATCTCTCCAGACAGGGGTGTTTTCATTAGGAGTTACAGCTCTGGGCATTTGTACTGTCACAGACACCCCAGTGAAGCCACCTGAGGATTTTAGGTCCTAGGTTTGAGCCATGCTCTGTTTGATTACAAAGCACCTGGCAAAACGATGGATGCTTCTTCACTACCTCAAAGCGCCAGTGTTGTTTGTTTGTTTGCATCAAATCAGCTATGAAGGCTAGGGAGGTGGCTTGGTGGAGAAAGTGCTTGCCTAGGGAGCACCAGGGTCAGGGTTTGGATCTCTACCTCCTGCAATCCCAGCACTCTGGAGGAGACAGGAACCCTAAAGCAAGGCTGCCTGTGGTGAGCTCTGGAGTCAAGTGAGTGGACCTAACTTAGTATGTAAGATGTAGAGTAACTGAGGAAGACATCCAGCACCAACCTCTGACCTCTATATGCATGTGCTCAAACATGAAAACATGCACATACACACACAAAATAAAAAGATTTCAAAAAATGTAAGAGGGTGACAAATATCCGTGCCACATTAAAATTCCTTGTTGTCTTTGAGTTAGGACCATTTCATTGCAGCAGTAAGGGGAGAGCAGACTGGGTGAAGAATAGAGGGGAGGTGTTCCCCAATAGTGGCTGGTGTGAACTGAGCCAGGCTACCCACACCAGGAGGAGGACCGCTCTGAAGATGGCAGGGCGAGCACATCCCAGGAGCAGTGACAGAACTCCCCCCACACGGCCACTCTCCATGAAAGTGTCTCCGAATGGCAAGCCGGGGGGACCAGTGACAGCAGCTGTGGAACCAGCACTCAGCGTGCAGCTGCGTATCCCGCTGTGGCAGCCAGGGGAAATCTCGCTCATTCCTGCCTGGGACTGCCCAGAGGCCTCTGCGACTTTCACACACCCCCCTCCTCATTACTCAGAGGCATTGACTGCGTGCCTCCTGCATACAGGATGGTAAGTGACCCATGAGGGACCTTGATCCTGGTGACTTTCCCAGAACAGGCAGGAGGGGCTTAAGCCTCCCTCCCCCATGAGAATATGTTCCAGAAATGGCTCTGGCCGCTTGCTTGGGTGGGAGAAGGCACACAGGGTGAGGGGTCAGCTGCTTCTCTAGATGCCCTCCTGGCTGTGATAGGCAGTTGTGGTTGCTAAACGAGAGGGCCACCTCACTCACCGCTCACTCTTCCATAGCTTAGGACAGGATTCGGAACCCTTTGAATCAAGAGGGAGGAGCCGAGAGAAGAGGCCCAGTCACTTCACAAGAGTCCTTCTCTGCTCAGATTTCTGCTTGCCAGGAGAACTCGGCAGTGTTCTTACTACTAGTAACTGGGCAGGATGCATGTGGTTAGAGCCACGCGCAGGCTTCCGGATAAAAGCGCACCAGAGCGCTTCTGGATAAAAAACAGCTTAGATCCTTCTCCTTCTGCCGAGTATCTGTGTCAGCCTGGACGATGGCTGTGACCTCTTGAGGCCTCTGTTTTTTCTTCTATAAACTGGAATTTGATTGTAGCTCCTACCCCGTGGCCCTCCCGTGAGGACTTAATGAGTGACATAGAGAAGGTCCTCAGCAGGACCTCGCAGCCACTCCAGCCTCCCTTCCGCGCCAGCCCTCTAATCTACGCCCTCCCTGCTCTGACCCTCGCCACGTCTCCTGCTGCCAGGAACCTGTTGAGTCCTGGTATGGCTCCTGGCTGTTGCAGGGATGTGGTCTGAATTACTGGCTTCTGAAGCGAATACAGTATCAATGAATAAAAGCGTGACAGTGCACTCTTGGCTGGCTCCCACGCCACACACTACCTTCCAGAGCAGATGCCTAAAACACTGGTGGGTGACCGCAGGAGGCCTGGGCACTGACTGCCAGTCCACACATGGATCAGGGCATTCAAGACCCAGAACAAGATCAGTACTAACCCGAGATCAGGGCAGAGGTTCACCGGAGACTGGCCCTCCACATCTCCTAACGACAGCAAATCGGCAGCTATCACATGGGCTCAGGGTGTGGGGCAGACTGAGTGTCCACGAGCATGCATGTGGGTGTACATGTTTGTGCGTGTGGTTGCATAAAATCAAAATGTCTCTGTGTAGCAAACACAGAAACAATCACCAGAGGAAAGAGACAGACTCTAGAATGGTGGGGGCAGGGTGGGGCTTGAGGTCTTTGCCTGCATATTGAAGGGGATTACTATTTCAGATATATAAAGAACCACAAAAACTAGCACCAAGATCCAAATCATCCCATCGGTAAATGGACTAATGAACTGAACACGCAGCTCTCAGAGGAAGAAACACAGATTACCAGTGCTTCAAAAAATGCCCAACATCCTTTGCCATCGGGAAAAGGCAAATTAAAAGCGCTCTGAGGGTCGTTCTTACCCAAGACATAGGGGCTATTGTCAAGAAAACAAACTGACAAATGCTGGTGAGGAACGTGGAAGGGGAGCCATGTTGACTTCAGGCAGGGGTGGGGACTAACGCCATTGACATCAACGTGGAGGGTCTTCAAAAAGCTGAAACCGGGACTGCCATGTGACCCATCTGTGTCACTCCTCGGATATGCCAGCAGGACCTGAGTCGGACACCACAGAGATACTTGCACACCCATTTTATTGCTACGCCGCTAACAGAAGCCGAGAAATGCAACCAACCTAGATGCCAATCAACAGATGACAAGGTAAAAAAAATACAAGATATACAAAATATAATTTTGTATGTATGTACTTTATGTAACCTTAAAGAAAAATGAAGTCATGAGGTTTGTGGAAAATGGATTCAACTAAAAAGCATTCCACTAGGTAAAATAAGTCAAAGTACAAAAAAACATTACTACATGTTTTCTATGCAGATACCAGATTTAAATTTATGTATGTGAGTTTACATGTGTATGTATGTGCTGTGTGGGGTCACGACAGGGAAGGAATCTTAAGGGAAGGGAAACTGAGGAGACAGATCAACAGAAAGAAAGCAGGAAAGGGTCTAATAGGGGAAGACTGAGGGGAGAAGGAAACCAGAGGAGTAAAGGGGAGCAACGGGAAAGGGAACAAAGGAGAACGCAGTAGGAGAGCATGTGTGTATGCAGACCGCAGGAGGAAAGCCATTGTTTGCATGCTCATCTAATTAACACGTTTAAACCCATTTTGAAGCCTGCGCGAGCTTGGCCTGTTTGTTGGGCGAGCAGGTCTGCGATGGCCTTTGTAGCTGATGACTAACTGTGGACACACACTCACCCCCGCACACGTGAGGGTCCTTGTCCGATTGTGAACCTTGTTATGAATGTACATCGTGGTTCCGTCTTGAGCCACACCATCGACTTTCACAGTCATGGAAAAGCTGGTCTGGATAGATATTTCTACAAGAGAAAGACATTTGTTTCCTGAGGCCACAGCAGGCACCTCCCAGCAGCAAAGCCACCCACAGACAGGGTCCTACAGATAGCCCACGACTTCCTAAGGCCAAATCACCCCTCTTCTGTGTTTGAAGCTCTTCTGTGTAGCGAAGAAAAGCCTTTGCTACCTCCCATCATTGCTGAGGAGCCTGTGTTCTGTTAAACCTGCATGTCTGCTTCATCTGTTTCACCTCATGTAAGGATGCATGGCTGTGAAATTACCCCTTTAATTCTCCACATAAATTCTCTAATTTACACCAAGATATAAACAGATTACCATTTCTGACTAAAATTTGTCTAATTATAAGAGAACAGGGCTGTCGAGACGGCTCAGCGTGTAAAGAAGCCTGCTACTAAGCCTGGCTAACAACCTCGGTCTCGGTTCCATCCCAAGGACCCACATGGTGGAAGGAGAGGACCAACTCCCTACAGTTGTCCTTTCACACACTCTCTCTCTCTCTCTCTCTCTCTCTCTCTCTCTCTCTTAAATAAGTGTAACAGATTTTTAGAAAGAGAGAATGAACAAACAGTTCGAAGTGATAGCACAGCATTTAAGAGGGCTTGCTGCTCAGGACTAGAGTTCAGGTCCTAGCACCCCTAAGAAGTGTCCCACAAATGCCTACAACCCCAGCACCGTGGAGAGTGGAGAGAGGAGACAGGAGGGTGCCTGGGGCTTTCTGGCTTTGGAGAAGGAATGAATCTCTTGTGCCTATATGGAAACATCACCAGTCAATCAAAAGCTAATGGCCTATAGCTGAGGCAGGAAATAGGAGGGAGAAGTTCCAGTAGGCAGAAAGGATTCTGGGATAGAGCAAGACATGGAAGATTTGCCCTAGGAAGACATGAAAGAGGACAGACACATGGTTCCTGAGCAGAGGTCACCAGCTATGTGGCAGGACTTAGATTAAAATAAATAGGTTATTAAGATACGAGCTAGTCAGAAAATGAACCTAGCTGCATGGCCTAGGTATTGGTAAATACATTTTGAGCTTGAGTTTGAGTCTAAGTCGTTACACTGGGAGCTTGGGGCTGTGAGGAAAAGCACACATGGGGCACCAAATGTAAAAAGAATAATTAACAGGCAATGATCCAAGGAGTTAATAATGCGGCAGTTTATCGCTAACCAGCTAGTTCCCCAATGATGACACAAAGAGACCACGGTTTATTAATAGCTTTAGAGCACAGTAATTGGGCATTATAAATGCATTATGATGCTCCCTGACTATCTATCTTCTTCCTAGACAAAATCCCCACAATACCTGTATTTTCAGCCTTCTCTGCTCTGGCTCTTTTTTCCACCATGCCTTTTCTATTTCTCCTTGTGGCCAAATTCCCACTTCCCCTCCTCTTCTCCTCCCAGCTCTGGGAATGGATGCTCCACCCTATTCTCCCTAATGCCAAGCAACTGGGTGGCCAGCTTTTATTGGCAAAGCAGAGAACAAATGGTGGCATGTTTACACAAACTTGAGATATGAAATACTTAGAGTAAGCACTGCAATGCCATGCCCAGATTGAAACCAGATAGTGGGGTAGAGAAATCAGCATTTGAATAAACAAGGGTAAACTTTACACAGTGCACAATAACATTATGCCAACATGGCTTCCAGGGAATGTGAGCCCCAGGTTCAAGGAGAGATCATGACTCAAAAGAATGGGCAGAGAGTGACAGAAGACACAGGCTTCTGTGCCAACACACAGGTGTGCACCCTGCCCGCATGTACATAAAATACACAAAGAACAACAATACATAAAGGCGTCATCACTGAGCAATTACAGTCCCATTCTAATAACCATAATTAACATTTTTGTGTCCGTCTTTTTTTCTAGACCATTCACAAATCCTGATGTACAATTTACTTCTGCTTTTTCTCACTTCTTTCACTATGGTCAAGGGAGTGTATTCTTTGTTAGAGCATGGCAGCTGATCAGAAACCTCCCTCCATTCTGATAAATACAGCTTGTGTCATGGAAGATACAGAGGCTAGTCTCTGTCAACAATGGTTCCCCAGGGCTGGGCTTCCCAGCACCCCCCACACACACTGTACATACGACCTCCCCCCCCCACTGCTGACTGACTAGGCTGTGCATGTTCAGGGCAGCTCTGGCCTCTACCTGGTAACGCTTTCTCTCCCCATGTCAAATTGTACCCACACATTAGCAAATATCCCTGGGGAGCAGAGAAGCGTGTCTCCAGGTGTCAGGACAGAATTCTCTCAGGTCCACACTGCGCTCAGCTGTCCACGCCCCACAGAGACGCACCCTGACTCCCACTGTGACACGGTGGAGGAGCTGCCAATCCTTCCTAATGGAAGTCAAGGGCATCCTTCCACACTTATCTGCCACACATGCGCAGACACTGTCGTCTTTGCCACCTCCTCAGAATGAGAATGTATACTGAATACAACAACAAGCCACCCTGAAGACCAGGCTGCATACCTTCCGAGGGCTCCAGTTCCACAACACACGTCAGCCATAGTTGCTGGTTATATGTAGACAGTGGGTTTGAACGTATTTGAATTTGCTTTAGCTGAAGCAGAAGAAAAAAAGCAATCATATGACCTGCTCACAGAATCCCTGAATACCTCATCTTAAAGTATAAAACAAATGTTGTGCACACAGCTCAGATCACAAACCCTGACAGAGCTGGGAACCCAGTCCTTTACACGCATGCACACACACGTAGATACACAAATTAAGCTTTTTAAAGAAAGGGTCGGATGCCTACGTCATCACTGTAAAACAGTGAGTGTGGCACTCAGGACAAGTTAACACCACTAGGAAGTGAGCTATAGTTCCGCCAGGGAACCAGTGTCCTTCCATCACCATCTTCCTAAGACACTGAGGACCCAACAAGAACCCAACCGTGAAATAAGAACTGTGTGCTGCCTGAGAAGCCAGAGCAGGGCAGGGGCGGTCTGTCCCCAAGAGCCTCCCAGCACAGACCCTTCTCAGAGACACTGACGATGCCCATGTCCTGTAGACCCTCTTACCTTTCTGCTACTATTTAGTGAGTAGTTAGCTGTGGAAGTCTGGATCACTTTAGGTCCTAGAGCAACCCAGAAGAAAAGGGGAGAGAGGGTTAACGTAATTAACTTACTGAGTTTTATTTTAAATGCAAGAAAGACTTACACATTAGACAGAATTGATCTCTTGTATCTGATGTTATTTTATTTTTTTATTTGGGTCATTTCTTTTATTTATTTATTTTTATTAATTACAGTTTATTCACTTTGTATCTCAGACGTAGCCCCCTCCGTCATTCCCTCCCAATCCCATCCTTCCTCTCTTCTCCTCCCAAGCCCCTCCAAGTCCACTGATAGAAGAGGTTCTCCTCCCCTTCCATCTGACCCTAGCCTATCAGGTCTCATCAAGACTGGCTGCATTGTCTTCCTCTGTGGCCTGGTAAGGCTGTTTCCCCCTCAGGCGGAGGTGATCAAAGAGCCAGCCACTGAGTTCATGTCAGAGACAGCCCCTGTTCCCCTTACTAGGGTACCCACTTGGAGACTGAGCTGCCATTGGCTACATCTGTGCAGGGGTTCTAGGTTATGTCCATGCATGGTCCTTGGTTGGAGTATCAGTCTCAGAAAAGACCCCTGTGCCTAGATTTTTTGGTTCTGTTGCTCTCCTTGTTGAGCTCCTGTCCTCTTCAGGTCTTTCTATCTCCCCCTTCTTTCCTAAGATTCCATGCACTCTGCCCAAAGTTTGGCTATGAGTCTCAGCATCTGTTTTGATATCCTGCAGGGTAGAGTCTTTCAGAGGCCCTCTGTGGTAGGCTCCTGTCCTGTTCCCTGTTTTCTCCCTCTTCCGGTGCCTATCCCCTTTGCTTTTCTGAATGAAGATTGAGCATCTTACCTACGGGTCTCCTTCTTGGTTAGCTTCTTTAGGTGTACAGATTTTAGAATGATTATCCTATATGTCAAATATCTACTTATAAGTGAATATATACCGTGTGCATCTTTCTGCTTCTGGGATACCTCACTCAGGATGATCTTTTCCAGTTCTCGCCATTTGCCTGCAAATTTCATGGTTTCCTTGTTTTTAATTGCACAGTAGTATTCCATTGTGTAAATGTACCACAATTTCTGTATCCATTCCTCAACTGAGTTTCCAGCTTCTGGCTATTACAAATAAAGCTGCTACAAACATGGTTGAGCAAATGTCCTTGTTGTAAAAGATATTTTGTAAGTAGGTAAAACACCCAAACACAGACTAGATACTCCACTATATGACACAACTTACATGCACATTAAGGCAGAGCAACCACCATGCAATGATGGGATCTTGGTAGATTTCCTCCCTGATGCTCTTCATAGGGCTCTTTCTGTTGTACATGGCCCCAACAAAGTGTTACTACGAAGCAAAGACTAGCTAATGCATTCATCCCATTAACCAGTCTTCTAGAAATATTAAGCAGAAGCTTTAACAGCAACAGATTTCCCAGCAGAAGCATAACATACGGCCTTTTGGAAATAGATGTTTCATTGTTCTTTCTTCCCCAATTTTACCGCGATTAAAATACACACGGCACCTACTATTTGAAGCACATTTAAGAGTACAACTAAGAAGGATTCAGTAATCTGTACTGTAGACATGGCCATCCATCTCTGTAGCTCTTCTAGTAAAACTCAGTCTGCCCCGTTAAACTCCCCACTCCGCCTCCCTCTGCCCTGGTAGCCACCCCTGTGCACCTCCGGTGAGTGGAATCTGTTTGTGACTGGTGTATTTCATCTAGTATAATGTCGTCATGACTCAGGGTGTAATGTGTCTCAATTGTCTGATTTTTCCTTCATACCTATTTGTGTGTATGTGTGCCACCATGTGCGTGGGATTATCAGAGGACAACTCAAGGGAGCTGGTGCCCTCCTTCAGACTTGTGAGGCTAGGCAGTGAGTGGGCCACTGGCTTTACCCCTGAGACACTGTTGTGTAACAGTTTCCTGCAGGGGAGCTCCTTCAACCAGTGGTTCTCAACCTGGGTGTTGCAACGTACCCTTTCACAGGGTTGAATATTAGATATTTACATTATGATTCATAACAGCAGCAAAATTACAGCTATGAAGTCGCAACGAAAATAACTTCATGCTTTGGTGTCACCACAACATGAGGAACTGTATTAAAGTCATGGCTGTAGGAAGGATGAGAACCCCTCCTTTAAATAGAAAGGTAAACTCAAAATAGCTTCAGGAAGTCCCTGAAACTGACCAGATTCACTAGGCCTCTCCGTGCCAGAGTAAGCAATAAAAGCTGAGAGTTCTATTTAAAATAAATATTTAAAAATAACTCTTAGCTTGTGAGGCCAATTCTCTGGGCTGCCTCCATGGCTGCCCCAGCTTGCTGCCAACAATCCAACTCAGACTACACTGGCGTGATGTATGTCCCTTGAGCAGCAAACTTTGTGTCTCACAGGTATCTGCACATCCTGTGAGGATGTCACCACACAGGAAGGGGCCACTGCACAGCATGCTGTTTCCCAAGCAGATTCCCAAGAGAAGTGCCCTCTGACTCTGGCTTCTCGGAAAGACTTAAGAATGGTATCAGATCAAAGCAGATGCTGAGACTTATGGGCAACCTTTGGGCAGAGTGCAGGGAATCTTAGGAAAGAAGTGGGAAACAGTAAGATCTGGAGAGGACAGGAACTCCACAAGGAGAGCAACAGAACCAAAAAAATCTGAGCACAGGGGTCTTTCCTGAGACTGATAATCCAACCAAGGACCATGCATGGAGATAACCTAAGACTCCCGCACAGATGTAGCTCCTGCACAGTATCCAAGTGGGTTCCATTGTAATAGGAACAGGGACTGTCTCTGACATGAACTGATTGGCCTGCTCTTTAATTACCTCCTCCTGAGGGGGACGCAGCATTACCAGGCCACAGAAGAAGACAATGCAGCCACTCCTGATGAGACCTAATTGACTAGGATCAGAAGGAAGGAAAAGAAGACCTCCCCTATCAGTGGACTTGGGGAGGGGCATGCATGCAGAGGGTGGAGGACGGGAGGGATTGGGATGGGAGAAGGGAGGGAACCACAGGGGGGGATACAAAGTGAATAAAGTGTAATTAATACAGAATTAAAAAAAAAAGAATGGTATCAGAAGAATCTTGGTTCTAAGCTAACTAGGTGCTCTGGGCCTCCGTTTCCACATCTTCAGAATAAAGTAGTGACACAAAGGTCCCTAAATTACCCCAAACTCTCCGATAGTAGCATTGCCACATAAAGTGATTGAGGGTGCTGACAACGGTGAATTCACGTGCTAATCTCAGTCGGGCACGGGGTGGCATGACACGGTGTTTGGCTAAACATCGCTCTCACGTGTCTGTGGGGAACTTCTGGATAAGACTCTCATGGTTCAGTCAGTAGACTGAAAAAAGCAGACTGCCCTACCCAGGCCCCTTTGACCTGATGAAGGCCTCAACAGACATGCTAAGGAGAATCTGGCCTCCCTTCCTCAGCAGGAAACTCAGTTCCCTGTTATGAGGCTCAGACCTGGACAGGAGCTCAAATGATCAATCTCAGCTCTCCTGGCTCCCCTTTGCAACTACAGACCTCCTGAATGTGTGAGCCAGTTCCTTTCCTTTACAGAGATGTAAGAAGCATGTGGTGTATTATCTAGCATATACTCTATCTCACAATTATATTACATATTTAGAGCTAACAATATCAACAGTTACTTACATTGTAGCTCACTTATACTTTAATATAGAGTTGTTTGAATTTATTATGAGTATATATTATCATTGAATGCAGTAAGAGATGAAATTATACCACAGCGGGCGGCCGCATATCCATTCATATGCATTCCCTACTGTTTTTGTCTCTCTCCTAGACTCACAGGAGTCTGTGCAATGAGACACAGTAAGGAGAGCCTGATGTCATCCCCATCTTGGCCTGGGGCATCAATTTCCACCTTTATTTCAGAGTACAGGCTGGATACAGTGGGGTGTTTGAGACAGGTGGCTAAGGAAACAAAGGCTGGCTAAGGTCCCGCTGAGACCCCACACAACACTAATGCCTCCCCTACCAATATAAAAGGACAGTTTGAAATGCAAGTGAGATACTGGGTAGCCTTGTTAACTGGTGATTAATATAACTTTAACTGCTTGGTGACCTAACAGGAAGAAGCAGCTGGCTATAGCTGCTATGGTCACAACTGTGACATTTTCATTACCACAAGGCAAGAACCATCCCAATGCCCCCACCTCAGGCCTCCTCTGTCCCCTCATAGGCTAAATTTCAGTTGAGGTTAAAGAAGTAGCTTCTGAGGCACAAACACCTCTGGGATAGAGCTAAGCTTTAATGACATCCACACTCGCTTGGAACAGCTACCACAGTGAACAAACCATCTTACTTAAAGAGAAAGAAAAAAAGATGGAGAACGCGCTCAGCAACGCTGGCATGTGCTGCCCTCAATGGGGACAGGACAGCGGGGACCCTGGCCTCTGGAACCCTGGGAAACCACTCAGCCTCTGTGGCTCTGTGTTGTGACTATTAAAAAGAAAGTTGGGGGCTGGGGAAACAGGCCAGTGGGCAAAGAGTGTGAGGCGCTGGCGTGGGGACTGCATCTGAAGTCCCCAGCACCCAAGTAAATGCTGGGCAGGTACTGAGGGCTGTCTGTAACCCCAGGGCTCAGAAGGCAGAGACAGTATCCTCAGAGCAAGCTGGCTGGACTGGCTTAACTGTAAACTCCGGGATCAAGTGAGAGATCCTGCTTCAATATATAAGGTGCTGAGTAACAGAGGAAGACATCCAACACACTCACATACACACAGGTATATGCACACACGCACACACACACACACACACACACACACACACACACATAGGCGTCTGACGTCAACACACACATCTTACATTAACACTTGGACACGTGCGCACACATACACACATACACACACACACACACACACACAGATATCTGACATCAACATCTGGACGCACACGCACAAACCCACAATTGCTAAGATGTGGCTCTTCTTCTGGACAGCTTCTACTGCCCAGCATTCTCACACTGTCCTAGAACTTGGGGTGTCACCAGTTCAGCCTCTCTGCACCCTAGTCCTGTTCACCTAGAGCTTTACATGGCCTGTCTCCTCCCTAGACAGTGGGTTCTGGATTCCCCAGGGCACAAAAGACTCTAGAAATATTTGGGTGGGCAACAAAGCAAGTTCAAAGCCAGGCTGGCTTATTTGAAGAAGAATGGAGCAGGAAGAAGTAGCAGTAATAATAATAATAATAATAATAATAATAATAATAATAATAATAATGGCAAATAAAAGGCAGGTAGCAGAAACTGGCACCAAACTGGCCTAGGGCCCTGAGAACAGCATGGCTACACGACCCAGCTTACCTGCCATTCCAGAAGAGACAAGTGCGGGGCATGACCACCTTCTGCCCTGTGGGCTCAGAGAGAAGGCACATGTCCCTTCCCTCTGAGGCCTGGCTGGGAACAAGAGGGCACAGCTGACAGCTGGGCTGGCTGCACCAAACTTAAGTGCTGTAAATGGAAAAAGGATTGAAACACAGACTTACCCTCAATCCCAACGAAGACGGTCAGTCCAAAACAGATGAAGAAGACGACAAACATGAGGACAAAGTGGCGCTTGGAGAGTGTGTAGAGCCGCATGGGCGCCAGCCTGTGGAGCAGAAGCCGGAGTGAGGATAGTCAGGTCTAACACACCTGTCCCTGCAGGGGACAGCATACCACACTGGCTGCACCGGGCCCGCATCTCCCCAGCCCAGTGCTGGCCTCAGAGGCACACCAGCTCCCAAACCTGCTGACCACCCCTTACTAGCTGCTCCTCATAACCTTGGTGACAGGTTACTGCTGTGTGTTCTGTGTCAGAGCCTTTGCCATGCTGGCCTGCCTCCTGCAGGACAAACCTGCCCCTTGTGGTTGGACAATGAACACACTGTGGTTCCCATGCCAAGGAGAAATGTCACCATGCCACAGAAGGGACCTCACCTTCTACACAGCCCACTGCTAGCTGCCAGAGCAGAGCACAGCTCAGACCACCAAGGAGCCCCACTCCGTCATACAGCCAGCACTGCCATGCCCAGACTGAGGATACTGGGGACCAGGGGCACCAGCCATTTCCATCAGACTCAGAGTCCCTCAGAGCTCAAGAGCCTTCCAGCCTGCTGCAGAGCAGCCCTGCCTTCCCAGAGGGCTTCTCACTCCCTCCATCAGGGGCCTACAGGCTTCTGTCACCTACGTGAACACAGAGCCCATTCACAGGGCTGATCCTAGCATGTACCTAGTGGGTGGGGACACTGGAGAGGCGGCTCAGAAGTTACAATCATGTACTGCTCTAGCAAAGGACCTGTATTGAGCAAAATTACATATACTCCCAACCCCTAATCCCCTTGCCCCTGTCACAGCTACATATGCACACACATAATTTAAAAATGAAAATAAATCTTTAAAACAAAAGCCTCAGGGAACATTTCCTGCTCAGCACTCCATGGTAGCATATTGGCTACGTAAACAGAGAAACCTGTAAACCTCAGCTTGGCACACTGCTGGCACAACACTGTGCCCCGCCGAGTGGCCAGGGCCTCTTGAGCACGCAAGCTGTGTTTGCACTCTTGCCCTCCCGTTAGTTTCACTCATTTAAAAGCAGCATTGATAGGGCATGGCCAACCCCACTGAAGAGTCCTAAGGAGAGGGCGGACCCCACGAGGGAGGAGCTAGGGGCTGGCTGGCTGCATCTGGTGCCTGACTTGGAAGCTGAAACCAACAGGAAGGCTGTTACCCGGACACAGGCGTGGCCTGGAAACCCAGGGAGAGGTTGTTGACGTGTGCTCAAGGTGCACGCCACTCCCTTCCACGTGTGCTTGAAACTGGATGGCAGGCAGGAAGTCAACCGTGAGGCTGGGCAGTCTCAATGCAAAGGCGAGGCCTGGGAGCGCCCGGCCAAGGCGCTCCGACTAGGCAAAGCCGTGCAGCCCCTGGGGCGAGTACTCAGGAGGCCTGGCTGACTTTCAGACCCACCAGCCGTGTGTTTGGTGAAAGGTCAAATGAAGCTCCAAGGTTCCCCTGGGTCGGCAGCCCATAAACCGTGCTGTTGTCATGACAGAGAAGCTGGTGAAGCAAGAGTGCGCTGCCAGCTCAGATCTGGGTGGTGAGGGCCTTGTGTGTAGGTTAGAACTGGCCTCTGGGAAGTTCTTTGGAAACCACCGCTTTCACTCCAAGGGGCGTAAGGGGTTTTATTCTGACCTAAGCATGAGTGATCGTGGCCTAGGTGCATGGATTCAAACTGCTCTGACCATATGGTCCATCATGGAAGTGGCTGCATCAACTTGTATCAATAAATACATTTACCAAATACATTAGTGGGCACACTAGGGAGGCAGGTTACAGCAAAACAGGTAATCCCCCTGCTGCAGGCTTCGGATGCCAAGACGGTGTTCTTAGCTTTGGGATTGGTAGAGCCTAACGGCCTGTGTCTTAGGGTTTCTATCGCTTTGATGAAACACCATGACCAAAGCAACTTGGGGAGGAAAGGGTTTATTCAGCTTACCCTTCCACAATGCCTTTCATCAGCAAAGGAAGTCAGGACAGGAGCTCAAGCAGGGCAGGGACCCGGAGGAGCTAATGCGGAGGCCATGGTGTGTGTGTGGGGGGGGGGGCAGGAGATATGGCTCAGCTGGCAGACTGCTGGCCTTGTTAGCATGAGGAGCCATGTTCCATCCCCAGCACTCACATAAAAGAGCCAGAACACACGTGTAGTCCTAGCACTGGGGAGGCAGAAACAGGAGGAACTCTGGACTTCCTGGCATGCAGATACATGTGCACCCAAACCTGCGCTTGCATACTGTACATGTGAATTCGAGCACATACACACACACACACACACACACACACACACATAAACACAAGTGTACACGTCAGCATTTTTCTTAAACTTTTACTTGGGCACTGGGGTACATGGCTCAGTGCCTAAAGTGCTTGTCACACAAGTGTGAGGACCTGAGTTCAGATCCCCAGAGCCTGTGTACAAGCTGGGATATGTCGTAACCCTAGCCCTGGAGGGTACACTTGGCAATCAGCAAGCTTTAGTTTCTAAGAAGGTGTCTCAATTAAATAGACAAACAAGCAAATAGATGATGAAGTGGACAATGACAGAGGACACCTGACACTAACCCTGTGCCTCCATATCTGTGTACACACACACACACACGACACACAACATTTTTTTCTTTTCTTTTTTTTCTTTTTTTTTTTTTTTGGAGACACACAACATTTTTTAGTTAAAAAACAAAAGCCTCTCTCAGATAGTGGTGGTGCATGCCTTTAATCCCAGCACTCGGGAGGCGGAGGCAGGGCGATCTCTGTGAGTTCAAGGCCAGCCTGGTCTACAAATGGAGGTCCAGGAGAACCAGGGCAACACAGAAAACCCTGTCTTGAAAAACCAAAACCAAACCCAACCAAAACCCCCAAATCCTCCACTTAAACCCCAGGAGAAAATTCCCTGGTTTAGCAGTCAAGTCACCCAGATCAGCGGAAGGAAGGCACGGCCTAGCAGACAACCCCTAACTTTCCAGACGCAGCCTCACACAGCCACCTGTGCTGCCCTTGGCTGCCCTAACACCAGGATGGGAGGATCCCATCCCCCCCCCCCCCCCCGACACTTTATTCCTTTTGTATCCCCCCATAAGTCCCCTCCCCCCCCCCCCCCCGGCCCCCCCCCCCCCCCCCTTTCCCCCCCCCCCCCCCCGACGGGATAGTCACACACAGCAGATGTCCCCGCCACGGTTCTCCCAGCTCCCCATCTGAAGGATCTGAGCTTAAAACTAGAGACTGTGAAAACTTAGACTCCTCAACCTACCCTTGATAAATTGCACATCTGAATCTTCCGACGGCCAAACAACAAACGGTTATTTCTGCATCTGCTGGCGGCAGGGATGTGACGTAAAACAAACAAAAGCCCACAGTGGCCCGTGGTCTACAGCCCTGCCACGCCCACTCCACTCTGTGGCTACCATGACCTGGAAATCCCCAAGCCCCAGACCCTGGGAGCCACACACAACTCCTCACATGCTGGCTGTTTGCCTCTTTTCTCATCCTTCCCACCTTCAGTAACCACCCAAGGCTCCCTGCTCACACCCACCCAACTCTGACAGTCGCCCCAGGCATTTCTACTCAGGAGTCCTGTGTGGCCTGACGGTCAGGAGGCTCACAGCTGAATTCACTGGAAGACAAAAATAAATAAAAACCCTGCCTTTGTTTGCTACTTCCTGCCTCTGTCATTTATTTTCTTACTTTTCACTGTGTCCATTACTTTATAGGGGGCAGGGCATGCGCATGCGAGATGCATGTGCGGGGGCCGAGTAGTTCTCTCCTTCCACTATGTGGAGCCCTGGGAACTGAACTCAGGGAGTCCCAGCTCCCAGGCCCTCTCCATTCCTGGTCCATGAGCCTGGGCAGACCTCTGTGGTTAGGAGAGCTGCTTAAAAACCAATCTTCCCTCCACAGGGTCGACCTTCATCTCCTACTTGGAGCTAACATTCTGATGACATTCTGTGCATCTCCATTTCACAGACAAGAAAGTTGGCTTAGCTGGTTAGGAAGGGCTAGGGCTCCGGGCTACAGCTTGCTTGCCCGGCATGCCTGCAGCCCTGGGTTCAGTCCCTAGGACTGGGATAGAATCAGGAGCATAAACAGTTCCCCTGTCGCAGACCACAGAGCTACGGCACAGCAGCATCCAGACCCAAACGTCACACTCGCTGCCTGACGCAGTCCAGCCAGACTCGGGCCGAGCCCATTCACACACTACACTGACGGAACCTTCTCTTCCGGCCACCCTACCCCACACTCCGGCTCCTACCTTCTCATGACACAGTACCCCATCTCTCTCACGGCTGCCCACACTGTCACCACTACAAAAGGGGGCTCAGGGTCTGAAGACAAACTCTCACCTGGCCTGCACAGGCACCGGGCTTGATGCATGGCAGACGTTCAAGGCTCAGCTACTGTGGTGGTTGAATGGGACGTCCCCCAGGCTCTCATCTAAGAGCTTGGTTCCCAGGTGTGGCACTGTTTGAGTAGGTAAGGAGGGGTGGCCTTGCTGGAGGAAGTGTGTCCCTGCGCGGTGCTTGGAGGAGTCAAAGCCACAGGCCACTCTTTGCTTCCTACTTTCAGATTAAGACATGAGCTCTCAGCTTGCTTGTTCCACGCCTGCTGCCATGCTTCTTCACCACAATGGTGAGGACCTTTATCCCTCTGGAACTGTAAACCCCCCCCCTCATGAATTGCCTGCTTTATCACCAACAGAAAAGCAAGTAAGATACATACTCACTGGCACGACGATGTGTAGCTCCCTTAAGCAGAGGTGAGATGGTAGGCCATGTTAAACGCATCTGCCCACCAGTTAGCCAGGCAGAGGACTTCTGTGACCCCTGCTGGCTCTCTGCTGTCCTTCATGGCACGTGGCATTCCTCTCTAGGTCTGCCAACCTTTCCCCACTTGGGATCTCTTGAACATGCCCTACAGTCCCAACCAACCCTCGGCCCGAAAGCCCTTGGAAGATCTTAAAATGCAATGAAGCCATCCATCCCTACCGATGCTTCAGGCTCTGTCCACATCAATCTCAATTTCATGTGCCACAGACAAATCTCCCAGAGAAGTATTCCGTGCCTTCATTGAAAAACCTAACCCACCTAACAACTGCAGCTATAATCCTAACTGCAAGCCCCGCCACTCTTCAAACTTATACCATGACCACCTCCCAAGGGTGCTTCCACGGAGGTGCAGTCTGTGGACAGACCAAGGCACATGGGCAAGTAATGCTGAACGCCTCTGTGTGACACAGGGTCTCTCCTGGGGACACAGCTGGTTCTTGCTGTTCATTGCTTCTCCTTGTCTCAGGCCTAAGACAGGATGCAAGGGAGGAGTTCCTTCATCCACCTCCATCCAGCCCTCAAGTCTAGACCCTAAATGACACAGGCAATCTGGGGTGGAAACTGGAAGACGGAAGCCATCTAAAGTCACTGGAATCTGGTCTTGTTGGGTTGAGCCTGGCCATGGCTCTGCTGACTTCTGAAAAACGGAGATCATGTCCCCACTGTAGGTTCAGCCATTTTTCACCAGACAGTCTATTAAAGCCAATAGACTGTGAGTACCTGCCCTCCCTCAGACCCCAGTAAAGCAAAATTAAAAACGAAACTTGAAATCCTAAGTCCCACAGGTGACAGCCCCTACTTCACAGCACCCAAACATGCTTTCAGCATTTGATTGTTCTCAGGTCTCCCTGCCCTGCCCTTCCCGCTGCCGACCAACCAGGGCCAGCCCCAGGTCCCTCTCCTGCCTCTTGTGAGACTCCCCAACCACTGTGAGAGGAAGAGCAGCTGCCTCTCAGGGGCTCAGGGTCTTACTGAAAACCATCAGCTATTCCCTCTCCTCTCCACTCTCCCCTGCCCAGAACTGCCTTCTGCTCGAAGTATGTTTCCTCCCTGTGGTTAATCAGCTCAGAACCCCCAAAGCCTACTTCCTCTGCCCTAGTCTTTATCTTTCTCTGGGATCTACTACATTTTCTGCTATGATGAACAGTCAATGGTTAACTATCTTTTCCTATGTTATCTCTTTTAGTAGCATCTGTGGCTGGTTTTGTCTTTTACGATGAAGCAGGCAAAGCAGCTCCATGCCCCTTTGGTCCAAAGGCCATCTTGACCAATATCCACCACGAGCCTCAAGGGCGACACATGCTCAGCAGGCGCACACAGCATCATGGCTTGGCCAGGCCCCACTAGTCTGGCTGAGGGCCTCTGAGTCCCTGACAACACCATTACACCTTCTAAGCACTGATCTCCTCCACAAAGGCTCCTCAGTGTCCATAAAACAGTGCTGCAGAGAGGGCGGGAAGCAGGAACTGATGACTGCCAAACCTGTAAGTAAACGACAAGGCAGGTTTGGCTGAGTGGAGAATGTGAGGGAGCACCTCGGGGTGCTGGCTTTACCCAGAGGAAAAGCCCCACCACCTTCACAGGACCCCAGCGGCAGCCGGTGACTCCCGAGACCTGTCTCATCTCAAGCCACTAGGATAGTGGAGGGAGCTGACGTTCCAAGGCTGGGCAGTGGCTTGCATGGTGAGGTGCCTGCCACGCAAGCAGGAGAGTCTGAGTTTGGGTCCTTGTACCAACGTACATGCTACATTCTGTGTATGAGAGCGTGGCATACATCTGTGATCCCAGCACTGAGGAGGTGGCTTTCTGGAGCTCACTGGCCAGCCGTTCTAGCCAAATCTGTGAGCTGCAGATTTAGTGACAGACCACCTCGTAAAGTAAAGTGGCAAATGCCTGAGGAAGACACCCAGCATTGACCTGTGTCCTCACAGGAATGTGTGCACAGGCAAACGTCACCCACGGAAAACAAAAAGAGTACCCAGTATAATCTTTACTACTTGGTCAACTAATCTCCCACTTCAGTGGAAAGGAGATTTTAAATCTATCGCCCCATTTCACATTTGAGCGTGGAAAGGAGATTTTAAATCTATCGCCCCATTTCACATTTGAGCGAAAAGCATTTTTTTCACAACTGGCATAAAAACAATCTCTCCTTTGGTTCAAGGTGCTGGCTTGATGCCCACAAGCCTGGGTCCCCACTTTCTACCATATAAGTGGCATGCTCTCCTCCAAGGGATAGGGCTAAGGCCAGAGAGCGCAAAAGGCTACTGTTGAGGCTGTGAATCTACCAAACAGAGCGTTTAGAGCAAACCGTGTTAGAGAGAGCAGCACAGCCCTAGTCCTGTTAGCTGTCACCGTGTGGTCTCTGCTTGGGAGCCGGCATCTCTTTTGTTTTATTAGAATTTATTATTTTCCTCCCTCTTAATGAAGTGTTGACTGGCGAGGAGCTTGCTATGTAGGAATCTCTGGCCTCAAACTCACAGAGATCCACATGCCTCTGAGTTCTACAACACCCTGCAACTTGTTTCGTGTTTCAAGCAGGATTTTACTTTGTTGCCCAGGCTACACGCAAAGCCTGGGTTCAGGAGCTCTTCCCACCTTACCCTCTCCAGTCACTATCAGAACTGCAGGCATGCTCCACCATGCCCAGATTTTATTTTTGAAAATAAACAAAGTTTGGACCTTGGCGCAGTATCTCTGAAGATCCACTGTGTAAAAAGTCTCTGTCCCTTTAGCCCCAGCCACTGAGAGGGAAAAACTGGTGTTTTCTGTGTCCCTGCTTGACACCAGGCTAGCTACCGGGGGAAGCTAGCCTGGGGCACAGGTGTTACCAGGCCATTTATGCATAAGGGGAAATGGGGGGGGTAGGTCAGCAGGAGGTAGAGGGGGATCTGAACCCCTGTGCACACCCAGCAAGTGAAAGGCTAGCTTTGGGAAGAGTCCACCACCATCCCCTCACTTTCTCTATAGCCCCTTACCGTCTTCACCTTTTGAATACCTGACACTTGACAGAAAACTTCAGATGGTGGGGGGAGGGGGAGGAGGACATAGATGGTCACAGACACCTGAAGGGTGAAACTTCAACTGGCTAAGCTGAACAGACTACAAACCATTGGAGAGACTTCAAAAGAGGCATTACGTGGCCACTCAAGACCTAACAGGCCTACACATTTTAACCAACGAAGTCTGGAGTGAGGAAGCCTGAGTTCAAGTGTGTTCTTCCTGGGCCACAAGCCCAGTGCCTCACACCCAGATGCAGGCTGCTTAGGTCATCAAACACCCTCCCAAGCCAAACACTCAGACATGGGCCAGCCCACCTGATGTCACAGCACACGTGTGGCCCCAGGAGACACCACTGTCGGCCAGCGTGCCAGGCTGTACAGCCCCAGAACCCAGGCAGGAAACCCTCCCACCATGCGTGGCAGGGTGACCTGGGGTCTGTCAGTCTGGCTTCTAATCATGCTGGTTCCTAAACTGTAGCATCCAGGAGACGGGGCTGCACCTCCCAGAGTTGCAGAGGGAGTCCCAGAGGGAGGAAGCCTTACTACCCAACACCTAGCACGCATCAGCTAGAGCTGCTGTCGAGACTGTGGTCTCTGGGATCTGGCCAGGAACGCCACCGTCTCAGTCAGACTTAAGAGTTCTCCAGACACTCACGGATTCCTCTACACTTGTTTCCTTTTCCATATTTGTATCTTGGAATAGTAAGAGTAAACCCTTCCGGAGGGTAGTGGATGACGGGTGTAAAGTAATAGAATAGGGGCTGCAGAGAAGCTTCAGTGGTTAAGAATACTCGTGACTCTTCCAGAGGACCCCAGTTTGGTTCCTGGCACCCACATCTCGAAGCTCACACCCACCTGTAACTCGAGCTCTGGCTAACACCCCCTTCTGGCCTTTTTTAGTTACCAGCACACACATGGCAAACACCCACACAAAACAAAATGAGATACAGCAGTCTCTACCACACAGTTAACATTCAAGAAGTTTTCTTCAAGTTTTAGACATTTTATTTCAGAAAAAAAAAAATTAACCTAAGAGATACACACGGTCCTTACCTAACTCTTGCCCAACAGAGCCCAACACCTGCCTTCCAGACACAGAATGCCCAAGGCTGCCACACTGTAGGGGGTAAATCCACACAAAACTGAAGTTTGCAATCCCTCCCAAAGACCATTCCTTAGCAAGGGCTTTCCTCGGCTCCAGTTCCTTATCTTGTAACCCAGACTCCTGTGTTCTATAACCGGTCAAAGCCCAACTCCCTCAGCTCCTCTGCCTCTGCATTCCCCACGGAAAGCACTGAGGACAGGGACTTCAGACTGCCACGCAGATGCAGGCCTGTGAGAACACATATAGCAGGCAGCTGCCATTTTACCACAGAGCCCTAACTCCTGAAGGAAGGCACCATTCCCGAGAGGTGAGGAGGATCACCAGCTGTTCCTGCAGCTGTGCAAAGAGGCCTAGCGCTAACTCACCTCCAGCTGGCTCCTAATCCACCTGAGCTGGGTTTCCCAGCATGAACTGAAGAGGCCAAAGTCAAACTTCTAAGGAAGTAGGAAGAAAGGTGTCTTTCTACCGCGGACTCCTGCATGGAGAAAACGCTTCCAAGTTATCCTGCTGCCTCCAGAACCCCGAATGATCTTTGGAATGGCATCCGGTCGCGGTCGCTCGAGGCCAACTTCCAACCTCCACGCTGCCCCAACTCGGGGCACTCCCTCACCGCTATCTCTGTGCACACCCAGGCGACAGCCAGCTGCGTCCACAGCAGCTTTAGGGATGGCGTCCCTGGGGTTTGGGTTTTCCTCGTTAAAAATCTCAGCACTTCACAGAACGACTCGCGGCGCCAAGTCAGCAGATTGTAAAACTCGTATAAAACTCAACACCAGAGAGATCTAACGAGGTTGTGCCAGCTCCGGCGTGCCCACGTCACCAAACGCCACCGAGAAGCGCGTCTGGGGCAGCTGGGGACCCCGAGCGCAGATGGGGCTCCAGCTCCAGCTGGCGGGTGCGAGAGCCGGGGAGCCCTCTCCGGCGAGCCGAGCAGCCCTCTCCGCGGGTCCCCGCTGAGACCCTCTCGTGCCCGGAGCCCCGGAGTGCGCACGCGCGGGGGGACCCCAACTTGGGGTTCCGCGACCCCATGCCCAAGCCCCTGCCCTCCACTTACGGTTCCATCTCGGAGCCCCGGGCCCTAGGCCCCCGCCGGCCCGTCCCGAGCCCGCCCGGCGTCCCGGAGCCGCCACCTCCGCAGCCGGAGCCGGAGCCACCCGGGAGGCCGAGCAGCCGGCCGCGGAAAACGCATCAGAGCGCGACGCGCGGTCACGTGCGCGGAAGCGGCGGGCGAGCGGGGCGGAGCAGCCTCCCGCAGCCCCCGCTCTGGACACGGGTCACGAGGGTAATCATCGTGGCTAGCCCCAGGCTCGAGGACGCGGGCCACGGCAAAGCGGACGGACGGACGGACGGACCCCAGAGGCTTTGTGCAAGTCCCCAGCACTCCTCACGGCTGCTTCCTCCTTTCCTCGTCCCCGGAGGTGAGGGAGGTACGCAAGGAACCTCTGGCATCTCTGTAAAGTTCACTGCTGCGTTAAGGCGTTCGCTTGTGCCACGACGCTGGCGCACGTCTCCGGCAACCCTTAAAAGCTAATCCAACCGCGCAGCCCAGAAGCCTGGAGCATGCCCACTGCGGCTACTCAACCCTCCAGCCTGCAGGGCGCAGGCTGTCTACTGTAGAAGCGGCCCTTCACCTTCGCTGCCTTATGCGAAAGGGTACGCATCAGTCCCGATCCACCGGAGTGAAAGCGGTGTCGTTCCCAGTAACCTACCGCCATCCCCATATCGCCATGTCCTGTGTGCCCCCCTCTTTCCAAGACTTGACAGCCCAGCACGGAAGACACTGTGCACTGAGAATTAACCAAAAGACTCAGGGGCCCTTGCTGACCGACTAGCAAACACCAGCCTGCTTTCTAAAATGAGAGAAGCGGGGGAGCCTTCTTATGGGCTCAGAGACAAGAAAGTAGGGGCCGGTGAACGCCCTCCCCTGTGAGTGAGCGGTGGTTCTGCGGGGCCTGAGGCTTTTCATAGTCTGAACACGGGCCGCACTCCGGCCCCTGGGTTTACTGTTGCTTGTTTCTGGGAGTTAGCGGGCCAACCAGTCTTAACATTAGAAGAAATTATCTTTAGCTTGGTTGCCTTAAGGACAGAACTAGGGACAGTCATTTCCGTGTTAATTTAATTAAGATCATGGAAGCTGCCGGGCGCGGAGGCCCACGCCTGTAATCCCAGCACTCTGGGAGGCAGAGGCAGGCGGATCTCTGAGTTAGAGGCCAGCCCGGTCCATAAAGCAAGTCCAGGACAGCTGAGACTACACTGAGAAACCCTGCCGAGAGAGAGAGAGAGAGAGAGAGAGAGAGAGAGAGAGAGAGAGAGAGAGAGAGAGAAGCTGATAAACGACAAAAGCGAGGAGGTGGTACACTGGAAGGTGTGAGGTGGCTGGAGGCTTCGCCACACATGGCTGATTGTTTTGGCTCCAGGATGGTACCAGAGAAACTGCCAGATAGAGTTCAGAAGCAGCCTCTGGGCTCTCTGCTATCACCTGTTGCCCATGGCAACACACCTAGTAACTACTCATTGAAGGCAAACAACCTGCCAGTGCCTGTAGGTACTGGGCGGCCCATGAGTGACAAATGAGTGCCCCCCCACCCCCAGTGGAAAGCCAGCACAGAAACAGCATGAGTCTGGACAAGGTCAGATCTGAGGAACTGGTCAGCAGGACCCTGCGCTAAGAAATAGGTCTTACAGAAATGCTAAACAAGGCACCTGGAACAGACTAATAATTCTTTGGGGCTTTCCTGAAGTTCCAGCTGAAGGTGGTGACCTTGTCTCCATGGTAACTAACCTCAGTGTGTGCCCACCTGAGGGTGAGTTCCTCCTACTGATCCAAGATTGGGGGCCCGACTGATCCAAGGACAAAGGGGCAGAAGAGCAAATTAGTGTAGGACCGAGCATCCTGTCAGGATCCCTTCCTCCCCCTCAAGGAGGTCAGTGTGGATGTCACACTGCCCTCCCTCATTCGGTGAACAAATAATGACTAGACAGATGCATGCCATGCATGGCGTTGGAATTTAAATTTCAGTCCCACCTGAGTGTTGTTTTCTAGAACCCACATATGGCTCATTGAGAAACATCCCAAATGTCCCGGAAGCTGAGCTACAGTCCATACTCCACGCCAAGACCAAAACAAAAGAGAGGGAAACACAGAAGTCCTGGAACGACTGGACTTGGAGCAGGTCCAGAGGCCTAGATCAGACCGACAGCCTGAGCTCCATTCCCAGGACACAGGTGTGGAAGGAGAGATCGGAGTCTTGCAAGTCCTCTGACTCCCCCACCCTTTCCACGATGAATAAATAAATGCACGTTAAATAGGTATGAAAATCAGTTTCCTTTCACGAAGGAAGTGGAGAGAGAGAAAGAGAGAAGAGCATTACTAGGCAAGTGCTACAATCAAGTGTCCCCAGTAACTTGAACCCATGAACTCATGAGAGAAGATGGCCCCTGATAAACAGCTACCTCAGGTCACATTGGTGAGGGTGGGGAGGTTATTTCTGCCTTAGATAGAAACAGGCTTCTCTGACTTTAAACTTGATGGTTACCCGAGAAGTTGTGTTGATCTGAAAGAGGCTGACCAGCCTGAAAATGTGTAAAGGAAGGACCAGCCAAGGTCACTGCATGCAGAAAGGGGGCAAAGGCCGGTGACTGCCAGTCTCTGTTCCATTGGCAAGCTGTTGCTGCTGCTACTGCTGCGGCTGGTGGTGGTGGTGGTGGTGGTGGTGGTGTGTGTGTGTGTGTGTGTGTGTGTGATAGGTTCTAGCTCTCAGCTCTCCGGGTGTACATGGAGCAGGGGGAATCCTCATTAACAAGTTCCCATGGCTTTGATCCCTGCCCTGCAAGATCTGTTTTCTCATAGGTCTGGATTGGCTAGTAAATGAACTGGGGTCTCGACATAATTCACAGTTTGGTGCTGTGAGACCATCACCGACATGCCCCCCCCCCCAACAAAGTGACTGCAGGAGGCCAGCAAGATGAGCCAGCTGGGCTCGCGGAGGAGGAGTTTGAAGTGGACCGTCTAAAAGTTTCTGCTCTGGCCAAGAACTCTGAAGCCAACTTCATGACTTCTGTGTGTTTTAAAGGTAAAATAAAAGAAGAAATGAGGTGCAAGGCTGTAGGCAAAATGGAGAATTTCAGGTTGCTCAGGAGCCCACCAGCCGTCCCGCTCAGGCCACGGACTAGCTGACAGCCGTACATTACCTCAGACGTGTTCCTGAGACAACCTTCCTCCCTCAAGGGTACAGACCTCAGGGAACGGTCACTCCCCCCTCAGCTCCGAGCGTGCTCTAATGTGCCCAAGTCTAATTCCATCTTTGCACCAGTGTGTGCCGGAGAAAGGGCGAGCATGGCCCTGCAGCAAACCTGCTTTTAGGTTGTCTGCCCGAGTGTGAAGACGTGAATGGAGCAGCACATCTCGGCACGCAGCTCGGCAAATGCTCGCCTTGATCACCTTAACAAGTGTGCAGAGTCACCACACCCTGGCTTCTAACCCTTCAACCAGGTCAGTTTGTGTGACGTGTGTATAGGAATGTATATATATGCTTATGTGCATGTATGTATGTGTGTACATGTATGTACATGTATGTGTGTAGTATGCGTGTATGTGCAGGTATGTGCATATATATGTATGTGTATATATGTATGCATGCATGCATGTATAAGTATGCATGCGTGTGTATGTATGTATGTATAGGCATGTGTGTGTATATGTATGTATACATATGTATTTGTGTGTGTGTATATATATGTATGTATACTGTAACTGGGATGTGGGAGTTGAGGGTATGGCTCCGTTGGCACTTTTACCCAATGAGCCATCTCTCCAGCTCCAAATCTACTTTTATCCAGCATACAGCGTTTCTGTCCAGGTCCCCGAGTCGAGCAGTGTTTAAAGTGGGAGAGGCTGCAGCTCTGCTAAGAGCAGACGCAGTGAGATCTCAGTGGTATTGGCCGGTTAACTCCGATTCCTAGACCATGGCACCTAGGATAGTGTGTGTTCTTTGTCTAGCTTCAGTCTGACACCTGAGGGTCAGTGAGGGTTTCTTGCCGTGTGCAGCTGTGAAGTGTTCGTCGCCATATATTTAACTATGGCAAGTGCAGTGCATTCGTCTGCTCTACTGCCGATGAATATTTAGTTGGCCTCCATCTTGGGAACATTATACTGCACTGATATCAGGATAGACCTGTTCTGATAAGAACGGCTTCCTGTCTCTTGATGGACTCCTGAGTCCCTGTAGGAGACACCACACTCCACAGAGACACTGGGTCAGTTTACACCCAGCCTTTGAAGACACTGCTAATTTTCCGCAGAGGTGACATCACTTGCACCCCATCTGAAGTATATGACGGTTATAAATCCCTGCCAACAGGTATGTCCTCTCCACCATTGCCATCAGTGGGAGGCATGTTAGAATTAAGGCTAGCCCTTTTCTTTTGAAGAGATTTGTGGAAAGCCAGGCACTCCTTCCCACAAACATGGAAAAGAAGCAGCAGTCCAAATGGCTAGTAGCCCCTCCCACCACGATGTCAGTCAACACCTGGCTACTTCCTTAATCTGCTGAACTAACGATGTGTCCAGGCTGACCTGGAATGGGGCTTGTCCTCTCTGGCTCAGTACATCTCTGAGGATCTTCACACAGAACACCTTTGTAAAGGTGACAGCCAGAGGCTTCACTTTTCTGATGTGACTCCATGGCGGAATTCAGTGATTCCTCTAAACCCAGGGGGTTCTTGAAGAGTTGATTTGAGCCTGGAACCAGGACTTCAGCTCCCTAAATTACAGCCTTTCCACTTCCCCTTTCCTGGCAGAGAGCACAATTGTCATCTCTCATTCTGTGGAGACAGTTGTCAGTCCCCTGATCACATAGCAGCAGCTTCCACTCGGGGCAGATTTTGTAACTGACAGGCACACAGCCATGCCAGCTGATGGAGGGGCCAGCCACCTTTGGGAGAGAAGCCATTAACAGTTGTGTTCCTTGCCTTACCCTGTTAGAGAAAACTGTCAACCATGTGAGGTTAGTCCCTGGTCCTCCGGGGGGGAAAAGTACTGGTGTGCCTTAGTCATTAATCACGATCGAGGAAACAAAGACAGTGAGAGGAGTGGCTGCCAACGGCGTAGTAGCAAGTCTGCCTTCCAGTGAGGCAGGCCCAGCCGCTGTAACGGCACCACAGCACTCTAGCCGGGGTGCAAAGGAGCGGCCACTGCTAGAGGCGGAGCACCCGGGAACAGTTCAGTGACCTAATAAAACACAGAAGCCTCTGCTGCAGAAGCCTCTGTGGTTCTCAGTAAAGTGCTTTGCCACATAAGACAGTACAAAGCGCCCTGCCGTCCACCTGCCCTCACAGCAGGGGGCAGATTTAACCCCTGCCCCTTTCTGACAATGGCAAATTTGTCTTTGGAATCTAACTCAACTGACAAAGGTTTACAGGCTTGCTGCAGGACAGGCAGCTGAACTGCTTGTCACTTGCCCCAGTGGCCCTGGTCACGTCACGCTGCTGCTCTAATGCAGTCTGTACTCACTGGTGTGCTGGTCCCCACCAACAGCTTCACAGAATTTAGACTCACCTGGACGATGGCCCTGAGGGGCTATATTTCGGTTATGTTGACTGAAGTAGGGAACTCTGTCCACTGTGGGCAGAACCATTCCCTAGACTGTGCAAATGGAGAAAGACTACTGTCTCTCTGTGACTGACTGTGGATATATGGAAAGCTGCTTTAAGCTTTGGTACTCCCCAGCCATCATAACCTATACCCCTCAACTGCGACCCCTTCTCCCATCAGCTACTTTTGCCAGCATGTTTTTTGTTTTGTTTTGCTTTGTTTTTTAATCACAGCAACTAGTTTTAGTTTCTTAGGTCAAGGCTCCACCTGATCCCACCCTAAGATGTTCTATACATCTTGTCTTCTGCCTTGCACAGATCATGTTTTCCTGGCTTCGGCGGGGACTCTGTCCTCTCCCTCCCTCTAGTGTGATTTACCTCCATGCTGCTCCATCTAGCTCCTCACTCTTTTTAAAGTGTTGTTAGTCTTGCCTGCTTTCCTGGCAAAATGAAACCCCCAGATTTAGCTGTAAGTCCTTCTTGCTCACTGATGTGTCCCTCACATGCAGAACAGCCACAGGGTACTCAGTAACAGTTGAGTGTGTGGATAGAATGACCCAGTTGTGAACTAGCCACCGGTCACTCACTCCTTTCTGCTGCCCTTACTTGCCAGTTCCTTTACCAAAACAGTGTCCTCAGGTGGACACCGAACAGAGTGGGGGGAACACACAGGAAAAGAGATAGAGATTACCTGATTTCAACAGTGCAACATGGAACATCCGAGAGCTCCTTTACCTTCCAGATCTCCCAGAAAGCTTCATTAGAGAGATTATGGGTTTTGCAGAGTCTCGGCACCACACCATCACATTACAAGATATTTTAAATTTTCATTACTGTGTGTTGTGTGCACATGTGTGTATGATGTGTGACGAGCGCACATGTATGCCACAGCATGCTTGTAGAGGTCAGAGGGTAACTTTTGGAGTTGATTCTCTCCTTGCACCTTTACATAGGTTTGAGGAGCAAACTCAGGTCATCAGGCTTACATAGCAAGGGACTGTACCCACCGCGTCCCCTCAGCTGCCCACACTATATATTTTTTAAAATTGGCCGTTTCATTCAGTAATAACTTTCATGGCCATGATACAACCCCAGAAAGCCGCTGGGCCTTTGAGAAGATTTACTTGTGACACAGCTTTTGGGAGAGTGTAGCCTTTAGCCCAGCACACAGCTTGGCACCCTTTAACACCAACTGTGTGAACTCCTGCAGAAAACTGGTTCAAACTGCCCATTCCACGGATGAGGAAGCTTGAGATCCGATTCGGGTAACTTTCCCAACTCACACAACTAGTCGGTAACAGAACCTCCCTAGGCCTGTGCCTCTGGGCCCAGCGGAGTCCTTTCCCTGCAGCTCCACGCACCAGGCATGTAAGGCCTTTCACTGCACACACATTTACAGAGCGGGGGAAGGGAGAAAGGTGCCCTTCAGCAAGCATCCCAAGCACCCGCGGGCTCCACGGATGCTCTGGTTCGCACTGCAGATGAGCCGACAGCGAGCTCAGATAAAGCCGGACCCACAGAGGCTCTAGACTCTGATCGTGGGCTCCCACTACCTGCATCTCTGCTGGAAAGAGGAGCAGCTGGGGCTTGAGAGCATGTGACAGGGCCGGGGCACCCCAGCAGAGAGGGCAAGGCCCGCCCTCACTCCGAGAAGCTCTGGTGGGGGAGGGAGATCGGTTCCCCAAAGCAGGACTTGGCCAGGCCTCCATGGCTACAGCTAGGCAGCTGGCGTGGGAGACCGGGAGCACCAGGGAGGAACCAAGATGGGGATGAAAGACGGGTCCTCCGAAAACTAGCCTCTCCGATCAGGCTTCTGGGATGAAGAAGGGCCCAGGACCCCGCTGCCTGGGAACACCCTGGACCCGGAGTCGCGCATGCCACTGCCAGCAGCCTGTCCCGGGCTCAGCGTTCCGGAGTGGGGGCACGGCGGTGGAGGCAAAGGGCTGGGCCCCTCCCTGCCTACCTGTAGTAGCGGTCATCCTTGAATGGCGCGAGGTCCTCCTTGAGCTCGCGGTAAGCCTCCTGCAGCCGCCGGCACAGCTGCTTGAGGCCACTGCAGAGCGGAGGCTCAAAGGCTGGGTACTCCGCGTCCATGCCCGCTCCGTGCTCCGCCCTCGCGATCTCCGTCCTCGCCCCCTCTCCACCGCCGGCTCGCGGCCCCCGGGCCCCGGCGCGCTTGGGCGGGACTGGGCAGGGGGAGGAGCAGAGGCCGGAGCTGGGGAGGGGGCGCGCACGGAGGCGCCACCACCCCGCCCGAGGCCCGGGTCGCCGCCCGCCTGCCGGGGGGCCCACGGGGAGGGGGAGGCCCAGCACGAGATCGCCGGCCGACCGCTGCCGCCCTCGCTGAGCCCTGCACCGGAGACAGCAACTGCGAGAGAGAAGCGAGGGAAACCGGCTTGAGGGCGGGCCCACAGGCCTGTTTTGTAGGGAATGCCCTAGGCTGGAAGCGGGCAACCGCGTTCAGCACCGCGGACAGATCCCCGCGACCGGCTTCTCGTCCCGCTTTTAAAAACAAATCCCTGGGGTTTAAGAGGCGGTCCAGCAGTTCAGAGCACTTGTTGCTCTTGCAAAGGACCTGCGTCCGGTTCCCAGCACCCACATGACGTCTCTCAGCTCCTAGAGATCCAACTCCCTCTTTCTGACAGCCACAGGCCCTCACCGTATGCACATAAAGGGAAGTGTTTGCTTATGTCATAATATTATTTTTAAGGATAATGGGTTATATCCAAGAAAGATGCCACTTCCTACTCTTCCTCCAAAATACTGTCTGGGAAAAGGAGTCTCATTCCACAAACCTAACACTGTGCACAGTAAGAACTCACAGCACATAGGCTAACACACCCAGAGAGTGATGCAATCCGCGTAAGTCTAATAAAAAGTGCAGAAACACTTCTTTTAAATATTATTGTGTTTTCACTGGGATCCAGGGCAGGTTCCCATGGAAGATCAATCTTGGGAAACCTGTTAAAAAATATAAACGTGTGTGTGTGTGTGTGTGTGTGTGTGTGTGTGTCACAACTGAGTTTAAATTTTAGAACATGGGTCTATCTTGTTTCTCTTGCTGTACAAACCATACAAAAGCAACACAGGGAAGAAGCTCACAGTTCCAGGTCACAGCCCGTCACTTCAGGGCACAGTGGCAGGAGCTTGAGAAAGCTGGTCACGTTACATCCACAGTCAAGAAACAGATAAAGGAAGGAAACAACACGTGTGACAGTCAGCCCTGTGTCTCCACACAGCACAGGCCCCTGGCCCAGGGGGTGGCAGACCTTCCACCTCAGTTAACAAAATCAAGGCCCTCACAGGACAAAGTAGACAGACAACTGGTCTTGAGACCCTCTCCTCAGGGGAATTCCAGGATGTGTCAAGTTGACAGAGCTCATTGTCATGGGGGCCCTGAAAAATGGCTTGTTGGCTCCCCAGGTGAATCTAACCATCACCATTACACAGCCCAGCATCCCCACGTCTTCTGCTACCTGTAACTACTCGTTCATTTTTATCATTGCTTTTTATTTCTTCCCTCTTAGATTTTGATTAACTCTTTGTTAGCTAGCCAAGCTCTCCTCTTAGGCCATGTAAATCTTCACATAGCTTCAGAACAACTGTAGGATGTTCTTTCTGATAGAAAATGCTGTTTCATGGACGCAACTGCCTTCATGTATGCCCCCGCACACATGCGTGCATGCCTGTGTGTGTGTGTGACAGACTCCCAGATAGCCGAGGCTAACCTGGGATTCTTCACACTCCCATCTCTACTTACCGAGTCCCGTCTTTACGCTGTGCCCAGCATGCCTACCTTCACGTTTCTTACTGTCTGTGTTTTTAGGGATTTTTTAAGATGTCCAGAGATATGGCTAAATGCTCCTACTTGGGAGCAGTGCACACACACTTAGGAACTCTGTGCATGGTTGGGAGAGAGACCTTATTGTACTTAGGAGCGGGTAAGCACCTGATGCTCATGTGCTTCCTGTGAACGACCATCTAAGGAGCACACATGTGCATGGGGACACACCTCTGCTCCTGCAAGGCAGCCTCCATGTGTCCCGAGATCTCGGCTGCTGATGGCAATTCTCCTTGTCCAGTGGGCTCCACACCAGTGATCCCATCTACGAGACAGTCTATTCCTGAGGAACGTGGAGAGGTGGTGAGTCCTCATGGAGCCGACGGGCTCCAACACCCCTCTGTCAACTTCATTATTGGGCCCATCACTCCATTTTTTAGACTACCTGTGCTTGAGGATCTGGTGAAATGTGTGCCTTTATGTGGTATTTGCAGAAATGTCTATAGATGAATGGGAAGGCTTGAGGGAAGAGACATGCCAGCCCCTGCTAACCATGGTGCAGTATCATGTCACACCACACTCCTGTGGTGGGGCTGTGCCACTCCTCCTGTCCAGGGGTAGGATCTTGAAACGAGGCTGACCTTGCAACCTGTGTGGCCGAGTGAAATGAGCTGGGCAGGACACTACCTGTCCAGGTTTGCCATCCTGAGGGCAGCCCCTGTGGGAGGAGCTCTGGACTGCCACACTGGGGTTACCATGTGGAGAGAGACTGTGTAGAGGGAACCTGAGGTGCTCATCACAAACTACACCAGGCTGAGAGCAAAGCTTTCTCTAAGGCTGGGGCTGCACTCAGCCTGCAGCTGCAGCAACCAGAGGCCGGCGAACTCGAGTGGTCCAGGAGACACCTGCTGTCACTCTACCAGCCCAGTCCTGTGCTGCTGATGTCACAGGCTGGTTGGCTTTTGGAAGATTCTCTTGCGAGGACAGAAAATAGACAATTTGTCTGGTTCAGTAGAGTCGAGTCCTGTCTTTCCTAATGGAGGGTGAAGGTCTAGTTGCCAGCCTTTTAGGAGGCAGATGAGGTACGGCAATAACTCACCTGAGACCACACGGAGCTGAAGACGCAGCCACTCTGCTCATTCAACTAAAGACAGAGTAGCAACCACTTTAAGCTAAAGCAGCATGTGTGTGTGATGGCCTGTTTTGCTGCCCTGCAGAGTACTGGGGTAGCCTTCCTCATAACACACTGACACAGTTCGCATGTGTTCCCTCCCAAATGCCACACCCAGAGTTTTCTGCCGTCCCTTATATGCCCATTTCCACTCAACAGTAAATAATTTACACATTTGGAGCTGTGACATATATTCTATTTAGAATTCTGCTCTTTCACTAGTGATTGACAGGGACACATCATTATGAAGTTTCTTACACACCAGCAGTGTATCACACAAGCAGCCTTTTCTCATTCACTATTTTGTTTTTATGTCTTGTTATAAGTAATGCTCAGTAATGCTGCAATGAATATGGATAAATCTTTCTGTTTAAGATTATATCCTTACAGTAAAAAAATGAAGTCACTGAGCTAAAGAGTATAAACATTAACATTTTTATCATGGAAAACACCAAACATATAAAAAGTTAACGAGCCCTTATTTTACATGAACTCTGCAGTGACTTCTGTGAACGCCCATTCCAACTTCAAACTGGGATTTGTATTTATGGGAAGATGGTGTTTAATCAAAATAATGAATTCATAAATCTCTAAGGGTGGAATTTAAGGCCAAAGCTACTGTGTTAAAACAGTAGATACTGGGGCTGGAGAGATGCCTCAGAGGGTGAGAACACTTGATGATCTTCCAAAGGAACTGAGTTCAAATCCCAGGAGCAACATGGTGGCTCACAACCATCTATAGTAAGATCTGGTATGCAGACAGAATGTTGTATAAATAATGAATAAATCTTTTAAAAATACCCTTTATTAAAAAAAAACAAAACAGGAGGTACGTAGGCGTGGCAGTGAGCTCCCACTGCTTGGGAAGCAGAGGCAGAAGAACGGAGGAAAGTTTGAGGTGAGCCTGACCTTCAGAACAGGTTCTGGACCAGCCAAGGCTACATTGTGGGGGTGGGGGACTCTGTAACTTCAGGACTAATGTCCCTCAGGACACAGGTAACTACTTGTACCAATCTGACTGCCTCCCACACTCCAAAATAGTGCTGCCAATGGCCAGGTGTACGGTAAATACTGCTTATTGACTTAAGAATGTAATAGCCCTGACAGCCAACCAGGGGCTAACAGAGACCAAGAATTCTGTAAACACAATGGCAGCAAGTCTGTAAGCACAAGTCATAGCCTGTTATCTAACAGGTAATACAACAGTGACATTCAGTGACCTCAGACCCCTCCAAAGAGCTGAGTAAATCCAGAGGCACTGAAGACTCCACATGAAGCCATCAGCATTTCTTTCCACCAACCAACGCTCAGGCCTCCTGCTTGGATTGATAAAAATTTTGTTTTTAAAGTAGAGGTCACTAATGTTGACAAATTATCATTAATGTCCCTGATCACACATGTGGCTATGGAGTTTCTGTTGTCTGTGGCTTCTTTCCCGATTTTGGTTGAGCCTATTGAATCTTCTAGGGAAAAGAACCTAGCTTTCTGAGAGGGAAATCTTTAGGATCAAGTGGATCACCTGGATCTGATTGACCTGTCTGCACCGCTATTCTCACAACTCCTCCCAGGCATGACCTGATCCTCGCTTGGAGTTGGCTTTCCAGTGCTCTGATCTATCTGGACTGTGATTTGCTGTTTATTGAGACTAAAGCAACATTGAAGTGCCCTATTTCTGCGTCAAGATTCAATTAAAAATAGAGGTGTCAACTACCCCATTGCTTATGGCAGGAGGGTCACTAGAGGCTGAGTTCTACACTAGGCTAAGCAGCACAGTGAGACCATCTTAGAAGTAAACAAACGGCTAGAGAGAAGGTTCAGTGGGTAAAGTGTCCACCTTGCAAGTGTGAGGAACCTGAGTTCCAATCTCCAGTGCTCACGTAAATGCTGGCTAGCCTGACTTGCCAAAATGGAGCGTTCTGGAGACAGTGAGAGGCCTGCCTCAAGATGCAAGGTAGGCTGTAATCAGGAAAGAAACCTGGCATCAACTTCTGGTGTCAACGTGCATGCACACGCACATTCACTCCCATGCAAGTGTACTCACACACATGCAAACACACATCACACTCACACATGTACACAGAAATGAAATAAAAAATTAAAACACAATGCCAATCAGGTTTTGAAAACTGGTGAACCTACTAAGTCCTTACACATTTTCTAAGTACAAGCATACTGTTCATCTAACTGAAAATTAGCCAACATATTTTGTACAAATATATTTTTGATGCATCTTTTAAAGGCAGTGGTGGCAAAAAGAAGATGTACTACTTGAACCAGGCATGGTGGCACACATCAAAATCTCAGCACTCGGGAGGTGCAGGCAGGTGGGTAGCGGGAGCAGAAGTTTAAGGGTATCTGCAGTTGGAGAGAACTTAAGCGAGCCTAGGATACAGGAGACCTTGTGTCAGAAAAAAAGATGACAAGATAGTCCTTGAAACAAATCCTTTGTCTCTTTGAAACAGGAAGTCTCGGGGGAGGAGTAGAATGTTCCAGCTACACAGCAACCCTCCGCTTCGTGGCTGGTTTGTTGATTACATTCTAAAGGGCATTGTTCCCCTTGAGAACATATGGGACTTTACAAAGAACCATCAAACGGAAATGACTACTCAGATCATTTTCATTCTCTGAGATGAATCAAATAAAGGTCATTAAAAAAAAAAACTGCCTGGAAAATGAGATGGGAAGGGCAATGAATCACAAATAGCCAAATGTGGTGTTTTGCTTTCTCTTCCTGAGAAACATGTAAGGCTCCTGTTTTTATGGTTCTTAGCTGAGACACTCCCTGAACGCATTTTTCACCAATAGCTATAATAAGGGAGCTGTTTTCCTGAACACACACTGTACCTCTGCTGCTTGCCGAGGCACTTGCTGGCACTGTCTTCCTTGGAACTCTCTGCACTTGCTGAGACAGGTATGGCTATTATGCCTATTTTGAGACAAATGAGGCTTTCAAAAAATTTCCATGCCCATTTCTCAGATTCTATCTACAAGCCAGAAAAGCTTTCCTTCTGTGCAACGTGACTAGCCAACATTTTCAACTTGGCTAGTTCATCTCCAAGTCTTACTGCTGATTGGATAGACTCAACTATTTTAAATGAGTATCTACATATGCAAGGAAGGTGTGATATTTGAATCCAGGTGTGTTTGACTTCAGAGAAACTGACCTTGTGTTCAAGGGTGGTTAGAATGGGTGCATGGCCCGGATATAGCTGCATTCAGCCAAGCGTGTCCTTGTGGAAGGACATATATTATATATGTGTGTGTCTGTGTGTTTTGCCTGAATGTATATCTGTATACCACTTGTATGCCTGGTGTTCAGAGGCCAGAAGAGGGTGTTGGGTCTCCTGGGACTGGAATTACAGTTGTGAGCTGTCCTTCTCACAAACTGAACTCAGGTCCCCTACAAGAGCAGTCAGTGCTCTTAAACTCAGTCATCTCTTCAGCCTCCTTTTCATCCATCTATCTACCTATCTATCTACCTACCTATCTATCTACCTATCTACCTATCTATCTATCTATCTATCTATCTATCTATCTATCTATCTATCTATCTATCTATCTTCCTACCTGTTTTTTTAAAACAGGGTTTCTCTGTGTAGCTTTAGCTGTTCTGGAGTCAGTTTGTAGACTAGGCTGGCCTCAAACTCACAGAGATCCTCCTGCTTCTGCTTCTCCGAGTGCTGGGATTAAAGGTGTGTGCCACTGTGCCCAGTTCCTCCATCTTATTTCTGAAGACAGATTACATCATTGAACTTGGAAATTGCTAGTTTGGCTGCCCTGCTCAGCCAGCAAACCTTTGGATCCACCTGCCTTTGTCACAGAGTGTTGGGGTTTACATGCACATACTGATACACTTGGATTTTATATTGGTATTGGGCATAAAACTCAAGCAGGTCTTCCTGCTCTGTACCCACAGAACCAGCTGACCAGGCCTAAATCCACCTTTATCCATCATATGGTATGATCTCTACTCAGGTAAAAGGACTGTTTTAAAACTGAGGAATTGTAGCTTCATTAAGAAATAACTCTGGCTGGGCGATGGTGGTGCATGCCTTTAATCCCAGCACTCGGGAAACAGGCAGGAGGAACTATCTTTGATTCAGGCTCAGTGGGTAGAGTGATCACGGAGTTTGTGCAAAATCCTAGGTCTGATCTCCAGCACTTATTATCTAGGCATGGTGGTCCATGCTTGTAAATCCTGCACTTAGGAGGCAGAAGCAAGATCGGTTCAAGGTGCTCCTTGGGTACATACAGAGTTTGAGGTCAGCCTAAGCTACATGAGAGCCCGTTCTCCCTACTCCACAAGCAACTCTGCTTCCCCAGTCTCATGTAGTATCACACAACCCACTAACCCTGTATTCTAAAGACACATGAGACTGAATTAAGAGCCTGTGGCACTGGAATTGATAGTAATATTCAGGCATAGGTGTTCTCGAATTTACCTGAGTTATTAAAGTTCATTCTTCCTGCTGTTTTCATTTAGAACTAAATAGAGGGGAAGAACCAGGATCCAGAAGGGTGAGCAAGAGAATGCCCAGCACTCCCTCTTACCGTTTCTGTTATGAGTAAACCCATGGGTTTTTCTGTTTGAAGGTAGGAAGTAAAAAATGACTTAGAAGCAAATGATGTCTCTTTTGCAGCCTCCTGGGGCTGCTTTAAGAAGAGCAGGTAGCTGTGCATGCCCCTGCTGTCCCCTGCTTTAGTCCAAAGAAAAAGGCACTAGAAAGCCAAGACGCTGGCAGCCACAGGGGTTGGGGCGGAGAGTTCGTTCTCTGATCTGAGCAGCATTTGGAAAAAAAAAAAAAAAAAAAAAAAAAAAAAAAAAGATTATGAAGCACAGGCCAGGAAGCACTGTGAAGGGAAATGGAAGACTAGGTCAAACCCCAAATCCATACAGAAATTCACTTTTGTTTCCAACACAGGACAGTGTGAGAAGGCCTGAGCCTTACAGTGTCCTTAAGCACATTAGAACAGGAACCACAGCAGTCTCCAGCCAGCTAACCCAAAAGGAAACAGATACATGAGTCAGCTTGACCTTGGCTGATGAGTTTGCTGTTGTAAGGCCACTTTCCAGAGGGAGGAAGGGAGAGGAACAGAAGCGAAGCCTATTTTCCCTTCCTGACAGGGTCTTGTCTTTTCTGGGTAGTAATTCAAGAAAGAGCTTTAGGGTGGGAGCTGAGCTCAGGGAGAAACATGCCATGGCCACTCATCCCAGCCCTAACCCCAGAAGTGTGTGAGGAGCGAAGGAGTTCCTTCAAAGCTGATGTCACTCACCATTCAAATCACTTCTCTTGGATTGGAAGTTTCTTTGTAGGAAGATTTTCTGCTGCTGACTCAATTCCCAAGTATCTGAATCTATGGCATATGGCCATCTAGATTCTTACTCTTTACAGCATTCTCTATGTGAAGTCATGCCTTCTTTCCATAAGAGTTGTCTGCGTGCTTTCTCTTTTTATTTACGTGTCATCCTGACATTTGTCTTATTTGCCCCCCATGGGTGGCCTAATAAATCTTAGAGGGCCCCTTAACCCTGGCCCACCATTTAAGGACTGTAAAGTGAGCAGCTGGCCTTCACCAGATCCTCACCGTGTGGGCATCATGATGTCATCCTTCACCCTCCGGGACTGTGAGAAACCAGCTGCAGTAGTATTTATAAGCTGCCCAGGCCACGTGTAGCTGAGACTGTATCAGTAGTCTTCTCTCCGTAATGGAGAAACATGCACAGATGCCTAACACCATCCCCAGGCACTAGCAATTGAACACACCAAGTGCATCAATGGCTTAAGCTGGGGAATACTGCAACACTGGTACTTTAAACACACATGAAAGCACGTGCGTACACGTACACACACACACTCTTAACAAAACAAAAAACCTACTCTGGTGGCTGAGTGGACTGGCCTGGGAAGAGAGGATCGACAACTCACAGGGAGATAGCTGAAGAGGTCAGAGAGGGGAGAGCTACAGTGGTTTTGAGCAGCTGGAAGAGCCAATAGGACTTGGTGGGGAGCTTCCTGGAACAAGAAGAGGGAGAGGTCAAGGGTGGCTCTTTGTTGTCTCATGCAAGTGTGAACTCTTCTATAGGGCTCTGGACACTAGGTGTTTGGTGGATGAGAAAAGCCTCGACGTCTCAGAGACAGATTAGTTGGCACCTGAAAGGCTAGGCATTGTCTTGTTCAAAGCACAATAGCCTCTCAAAGTCAGGCAAAATGGTGGTACATGTGCCAGACGCATGACTTAAGACGCCTAACCAAACTTAGCCCAGTGCCACTAAATCTGAGACTGGCCTGTTCAGGTTGTAAAACACACACACACACACACACACACACACACACACACACACACACACACAGCACAGCACAACCTCAAACATGCTGGATTCATTTCCCACCAACCTGGACCTGGAGAGCTGGTAGTTAAGCTCAGGAATCTTAAAAGCTGCTGGTTAAGCAGCGGCATTGTGAAAAATGACCGCACAGCATCCAGTGATGTGACAGTGCTAGCCAAATTAACCCTTTCCTCCTTGGCTTTCTTTCGGTGATGGTGTCTCTTCACAGCAAGAGCAACCCTGATACAAGTTGGTGCCAGGATAATGGGAGATGGCTGGGACAGACCTGTCCATGTTTTGGGGAGGATTGTGGCAGGGCTTTGGACTTTGACCTAGAAAAGCCATTGAGGGCTGAGAGCTCAGTGGGCTGTTCTATAGGTGCTTGGAAGCTAAGAATGTTGAGAACAGTGCAGAGGACGCAGGCCTGGTTTGTAACACTACTGGGCCATTCGAGTTAATAATCTGTGGTTCTGGTCAGCTGGGGTGAAGAACTGGCTGGGATTAACAAGAGCACAGAACCACTAAAGTGAAACCTTTCGTTTGTTTGGCTAATTGATGTTGGTCAACTGGAGCTGAGTGGTGATGAAGAGACCAGTTTGGTGGTGAAACCTTCTGGGAAATGTTTCCTCAGAGTCAGGACACAGAAGCTGTGTTCTTTCCAGAGTGGCCAAGGCTGTCCCTTGCATTGGCAATGAACTTAGTAATGTAAGTCACCCAGGTGGTGCTGGTTTTGAAGGCATGAAGGGGTTGTGGACAGCAGCTGAGGCGTGGCACTGTGAGAGGTCAGGAGAGGCCATTGGTGAAGGCGCAGGTTCAGTAGCAGTTGAAGACCCAGGATTGACAGGCAAAGAAGTTGAGGCTTGCCTCCATGAAGAGAATCAACTGGTGAAAGTGCAGCCCAGCTGTCACAGAAGAGCCCAGCATTTTGGAGATGCTGGGACCATGGGATGACCAAGAACGGCAGCAGCAGTGGAGTGGAAGCAGCTGGAACCCAGAAGACAAGCTGTGTGTGCTGCAGAAGACAGAGCTGGAGAACCAAGCCCCTTGAAGGAGCCCAGACGACCATGAGTTTTTCCCAGATATTGGATATTGAGTATTTCCACAGTTGAAGTTTTGTTCAGATTGTGATTGTGCCCTGGTTCTTTCCTCTTGAAAGAAGAAAATACTTAACTTCATTTTGGTTTTACAGGAACCTGCAGTTGAGAGACTTTAAACTTTTAAAAAAGATATTTTGGGGTTTTGCAGAGAATTTGCATTTTAAAAGAGACAATGTTTTCAAAGAGACTAAATTTTCTGTTATTTTGCAGAGCCTTGCCATTTGCTAGGCAAGTGCTCTATCACTGAGCTAAATCCCAAACCCTCTAAGAGACTAAATTAAATTTTTTTCTTTATTATTCTTTATTACAATTTATTCACTTTGTATCCTGGCTGTAGACCCCTTCCTCATCTCCTCCCAGTCCCACCTTCCCTCCCTACTCCGCCGATAGAGGAGGCCCTCTCCCCCTACATCTGACATTAGCCTATCAGGTCTCATCAGGGTTGTCTGGATCCTCTTGAGACTAAATTTTTAAGTGTTTAAAAATTTAAAGACTACGGGACTTTTCCAGTTTGGAATGTTTATATTATAATGCTGATATTCACATATGACCTTGGGGCTGATGGCTTAGCAGTGATACGTTAGTGTGTCCAGGTGACAAGGGGTGCTCGTCTTCTTTGATCCTACCCCTTCTCAGCCCCAAGTGAAGAGTCTTCCTCTGCAGTTCCTTTACTCTTCCTGGAAGGAATGAAATGTTATAGAATCTCAGTCAGGAAGAATTCGCTCCTGAAAAAGGAATGGGAAAACCAAATAATCCATATACAGCCCAGGAAACTCTGTATCAAGTGTCTCTGGTTTTAAGAGCCCATTAATTAAAAAAAAAAAAAAAAATTCCCCCTTTGAAATTACCTGTGGCCCCATTTCCACCCCTCCCACCCCCTCACCACCGCTTGGCTGGTCCTTCTTTCCTCTGTCATTTTGATAAGCACTTACTATCTACCAGGCTGCCTCTGAATTCACTGCAGCCCACACTGACTTTAGACTCAGGAGTCTTACTGTCTCTGCCTTACAGGTAATGTACCACTATGTCCAGTTTTTTGTTTGTTTGAAACTGATTTGCTTTTGTTTCATGTGCATGGATGCTCCATCAAGCACCTGGTGGCCAGAGAGGCGAGAAGAATGTGTCAGATGCCCTGGAACTGGAGTTAGAGACTCCACGTGAGCTGCCATGTGGGTACTGGGAACCAAACCCAAGTCTTCTGCAAGAGCAGTATTTTTGATTACCAACCGTCTTTTCAGTGCCTCCTTTAAGCTACTTTATTTAAAGCCATCCCGTTACTATGTTAGTTCCTAGACGCAATCAATCTTCCTGCCTCGGCCTCCCAAGGAACTGGGTCTACACCCACTTTCCCTGTCTTTTGAGTTTCATATTGAGTGGCTGCAGTACTCATTAGGAATGCTCTATGCCTCTTCTCCCGTTTATCTATGGTTAGCATGCCTCAGCAGAATCCATACGGAATCATCAGAGGGCAATCTGAATTTCCCTGCAAAGTCATGAAAAAATTACATTAAGAAGTGAGGAGGGCTGGGTAAGCACGGCTGCAGCCGCGGCTGCTGGCCCGCAGAGTCTCCGCCTAGGTGCCTGCGCAGCCAGTCGGCTGTGATGGACAAAGCTGCTGCAGAGATCTGTCAGAGCACAGAGGATCTGGGCCGGCACTGCTGCCGCTGACTGGCAGGCAGAATTCCTCACCAGGAGCCGAGCAGGCCTGTGTGACTTAAATCTCAAGAAGCTCTTTGGTGTAGCCTGACCCAGCAGTTCTTCCTGGGAGCTCTCTGCGGAGACCTGCAGCTCAGTTCCCCAACAAAGACTGTTGCACTCACTTTCCTGCCAGCTTCCCTAGTGCCTTGCAGGTTAGCACCTGCTGGGAGGTGTGAATAAAGCCAAAATAAACGTTTCTAAGTTCATCTCACTAGAGAGAAGCTCTGTAAACAGGGGAGACCCCCACCTGTGGGTGCAGCATTCGAAACCTTATGGGCAGGAGGATGCTGAGGCTAACTCCTAGGACCAGAGAGTCTAAAAGCTCAATAAGCCAGCTACCCTGCAGCTTTTAGAACAACCTTCCCTTCCCAGCCTATACAGCTGGATCTGTGGTCATCAAAGACACCACTTGGGCTTGCAGAGACTTTCCTACTAGAGATAAGGCCCAAGCAGGGATGGCTGTTCTAATGGATGAGTGAGGACCAGAGAAGTGGTTTCACACAGCTTGAAAACAAAGGAGTTGAACCATCGAAAATTGGTAAGAAACCACACCCCAAGCCTCCTACATTCAGCAGCAGGAACTTGAGGAAAGTAGGAAACCAGAAGTCAGGATCCCAAAGAAGCACAGAAAGGAATACATCACTTGGGGACAATCCTTGACAGTGGAGCTACAGCTGAGGGGTATGTACTCTGGTGTTTGGGCTGCCTGCTTGTTCACTTAGGGGAGAGAAAAAACAGACAAGACAAAGCAAAAGAAAAAGCCAACCAAAACACTGGTCAGATTCAGGTTTCAGTGACGCATGAAAAGGAATTACACCCACTACTGAAACAAAGTACAAGATTTTGAGAGGAGGTTCATAGAAGATCCTTGAGGCAACATCTTCAGCTGTTTCATGTCAAAGGGGAAATCACTAAGACCATCATGATGAACTCGAGAAAAACTGAGAGAGCTATGCTAGCCTCAGTGTCCACTCAAGAACGGGAACAACATCTGGGTGACCCAGTCTTCTGTTTTGGAAATCAAGAGAAGAAACACTAGGCCCTCTCTATCTAGAGGGTCCAGATGGGTAGCGTAGTGACAAATCTAGACTTTTGGTTTCTTTAGAAATACACAGTAATACTGTGAAAATGTTTTTGTTTTAATCCCAGATGTGGGGATATGGGACTGCTTTGGACTGTCAGTAGCAGCTGCCTATGATTTGCCTCGTGCACTGGCAGAGGTGTGGTTTTGCCAAATGCAGATAATTTCTGAGATTGTGTGATGTTTGGGATTTTAGAAACCTTTCAGAAGGTACAAACATGCCAGAGCCCAGATAGGCAAGGTCGGTAGTTGCTGGTCATCTAGGGAGGTTGGTTGTGGTTTGTTAGTAGTCATGCTTCAAACAGGAAAAAA
>REGO01000033.1:4653464-4701389 GCA_010120015.1 Rhombomys opimus
AAAAAAAAAAAAAAAACCAATCAGGTTCAGTGATCTCTCTTTCCTCTCTCCTTGTTTCTCTCCAATCTAGTGATGGGGGTGAAACTGGGACAATAAAAGGTGGGAAAAAGAAGAACCCACAAAGTAGCAAAGACCGGCCACAGGGTAGGGCTGGCTGGCCATGCCAAGAAAAGGCACATGGATTAGTGGATGAGGACTGCTATGCATCAAGCCCTTATTTATCTGGCTTCCTCCACCTCTTAATGGTATGGTGGAGTGAAACAAGGGAGTCAGAGCTGTGCATCTGATGAATGACTGCAAAAGCACTGGGTGCAGGAAGCACCTGCAGAGGAAAAGGAGCTAAGGGGCAAATAGGACTCCGGAGTTTCTACAATGCTGAGGTGGGAGAAGGTACAAACGCTCACGATGCAGAGAAAAAAAGCTGGAGTTGAATAAATCTGTCAGACTTATTTCTCATTAATACAAATAGTCATTTCATTTATAGGTCTGTAATTTCCCAAGAGCTCTCTTACCTCATCTCCAGCTTCAAAGTCTTAACACTCCACTGCAGGTTCCCAACCCCACTCCAGAGAACCGAGTGCTGGCTTTCACATCCTCCACAGTGCAGGAACACTCTTCCCTGCGAAGAGAAGCAGAGAGCAGGAAACCCGGAGAAGAAAACGGAAGGGGCCGTGCACCACTGTTCACGCCTGGCACTGGTTCTTGCTGGGCTCTGCTCCATGGTGGAACCTCCTTCTTCACTTGAAGCTATCGGTCTGGCAGGAACTTAAATGGAGCCCAGGGCTGAGGCTGCCTGGCAAATTAATAGATTCATGTTTTCAGCACATGGCACAAGTGTCTCTGAGAAAGTTAGAGAAACTAATATACACGAAGCTGTGCCCTGTGATGCCCGGCTGAGACAGGCTTTCAGACTTTGAAAACTCAGATTTGAAAGTACTGACACGAGAACATGTCAGGAGTGGGTAAGTTCCCTAGGAAAGGGCAAGGACAGCCCGTCGTTATCCCGCATAGGGGACTGCTTACAAACAGGAGTGGGAAGCTGGGAGCCTGGCATGGTGCACACCTCCAATACCAGCATCTGGGAGGCAGAGGCAAGTGGGTCTTTATGAGTGAGGCCAGCTTGATCTACTTAGCTAGTTCTAGGACAGCTGGGCCATATGGCCTTGTCTCAAACAATACAAAGAAGAGAGTAAAAAATCCAGAAATAACGAAGGTCTACTCACTACTGTGACCCAGAAATCCTAGATTCTGTTTCAAGATTGTTTCTCTGTCTATGGAATCCAAAAACTATTTCACCCTCTTCAATGTTCCAATTTTGTCCTTACGAAAAGGGAGGTGGTGGTGCAGGCCTTTAATCTCAGAACTGGGGAGGCAGAGGCAGGTAGATTTCTGTGAGTTTCAGGCCAGCCTGGTCTACAGAGCAAGTTCCAGGACAGCCAGGGCTATAGAGGGTGAAGGGGGGGAGATGAAGGCCATCTCCTCAATAATGGAGTTAGGGCATCTTGCTCTGGTTCGTATCTCTACGTCCTTGTGAAACTGCACTGCCATCTCCATGAGGCAGGCATTCTCCCACACTGAGTTTTTAGGACTAGAGACTGAGATTTATCCCTTATTCCTCCAGGGAAAAGATAACTGAAACTAATAAATAGAACACAGCCATTCTAATCTGAGTTTATAGAAAGAGATTTTCCAAGTTTTCTTTCCAAGATGTTAAAAATAAACCGTGTGGGCCGAAGGGTTGACTCAGTGGTTAACAGCACCTTTTGCTCTTGCAGAGAACACAGATTTGAGTCCCAGCATTCACAGGGTGGGCACATCTGTCCGTAACCTCCAATTCCAGGGGACCAAGCACCTGCTTTCTGACATACTAGGCACACACATGGTGTACACACATACACGCAAGCAAAGTACTCTTTCATATAAAGTAAATAAACCTTAGAAAAGAACAAACCATTCTGGGAAAGCCTGACTTGACTGAATTGTCCCCAGGATGACAAGTGGTGGTGGTGGTAGAAATCCTGGACATAGCTCCTTCCCACAGACTGAGGTAGGATCTAGGTGTTAGGAATGCTGTGTGTGGGGTGGGGGTGGGGAGGACACGGGGACAGAAACCACGACATACATGACGAAGACAGGCCTGATTCTGGCTAGTTGTCCTTGCTACTTGGTTTAAGTGAATTTGTCATCAATATTCCCCAATGTTCACCAGCACTCATAATAAAGTAATAGTTGACCTTACACAAGGCGGTTGGTCATCTTTTGATTATATAAAGCACAGACATATAACCCCATAATTATTTTAGAACAATTCATAATTAGGTTGTGCTAGAGTTGGTGCAGGATTGTGTTCTGGCTCCTTAAGCCTAAGTGAGCACAACAGTTGTTCTGCTCGCAGATACTTGTACGTACGCTCCCAGTGTTCCAGTTTCCCACATCCCATGCTAAGGAAACAGAGGAGGCTTGCCAGCATTCAGCAGTACCAGTCAACATTACATTGGCGTGCTTTTTCTTTCTTTTTTTTTTTTTCTTTTTAAGCAAAATGGCTTAAAACTGGGTTTAATTACATTCTCCACAAACTAAGGTATCAACATAGTTAGCACCTCTGATCTTTTAGGTACTACACAGGTGCATTCATCCCCCCACCCATGATATAACTAAGCATTTATTAGAAAAAAATTAATAAGCAGCACAAAATCAGGTCACACAAACTGATAAACAGTGTCATCCCAGATTATACATGCATTACTAAATGGATTCTTTTTCAGAAAGAAGAAAAAACAAAGTCAGAACAATTCACCAAATGGGTAATAAAGTGACAGGGACATTTCAAGGTTCCTAGCCATGACCCTTGAAGTAACTGGAAGGTCAGAAGGTCATGCCACTAGAAGGCAGTGATTTCTTCTCAAAGCACCCAAGACCCATAATTCAAACTTGGCACACATGTAGTTTATCTTTTTTGATCTGCAAAATTTTATTAAGCAATAGCTGGACAAATTTTACAATTTCAAATCATCAAGAAAAAAATGGGTACTAACCCATCTCAATTTTAAAAGCAAAATAATTTGGACAAACTACATCATTTGAATGCAAAGCATTAATCCCTTCTAGAATACTTTCTGCACAATCTAGTATACAAAATACATACAAAGATAAGCAAATAAGAGAGAGCTCATTGAGATGCAATGGTGACTCTCAACAGATCTTGTCTGGAAAGTTAAACAAAGCAAGATGCTGAATTTAAGAACAAAATAAAAAATAAAAAAACAACACTAGAGGGACTGATGTGCACGAAACAGTGTACGCTGTTCCCAAAGTGTGGACAAGAACATGCTGGTGGTCTTGTTTGGTCTGTGAGCTCTGCACCCCACATTGCACATTTATGGGAATAAAAAGATGAGAAGGAAGGAGAAAGATGCCAGCAGTAGCCATAGTAGTAAACTCGGAAATTATGCCCAAATTTACAGTACTAAAATAATGCATTTGTAAACAAATGCAAACAATACACCTTTGGTAAATAATACAGTGCCTTTTTCACTCAAATGTATAACCCATGCTTTTCTACAACACGAGAATAAAATTATCTACAATAAACAAGATCTTAAAAATCCTACCTTTTCCCTTAAAATCAACTTGTAAACAGAAAATATAGATACAATTAATGTCACAAGAAAACCGCACAAGCCAAAAAAAAAAAAAAAAAAAATTGGAAACAAAATAAGCCACAATCCTCCAGTTTATCAGCCAGAGATAAGGAGATACACAGAAGTGTAGAGTTCTGAACCGTATGCTACCATAAATTCCCAGGAATTAAATTACAGTTCCAACCCAACTAATATTGTCAACCCGTCCACAGCTCACAGGACAACACGGGTTCCCTTTCCACAGAAAGCCTTTTGAATTTGAAAAACAGTGTAGCGCTTACACATGAGCACACCAAAGGAGGCAAGCCTTGACCAGCCCTCCTTTTCTCTCTGAACCCACTCCCAGTTTTAGGTGCATTTAGTGCCTTATTTTGCATAAGGGTCCACTGCGGAGACCTCACTCATGGGGGACTACACTGTACTTGATTTGGTACTTCTATAATATTAGTAGAATAAACATTATTGCAAACACATTTAGGAGAACTTTTAAAGACACGGTAATATGCTGGTTTCCACTCAGGAGACAGGAGACAGCTCACAAACTCAGGAAAAGAACTTATTTCTTCTACAAAAAGACCATGTTTTGAAATGAATTCTCACCCCTGTGAAGGGGAAGGTGAGCTCCTGAATTCTGAGCTCTCAGGCCCTGGAGCTGGAACAGAGTTTTCAAGCTTGCCTAGGTGTCCCTTTCATTTAAGAGACGGACAAAAGAGGCCAGATAATCCCAGGGGCTTGCCTAAAGTCACTCTCCACGCATGACGGAGCAATTCAACCTTGGGACCCCGACCTTGGAATACAGAAAGGGCACTACACAAGAGCACGGAGCTGTGGATGAAGAGTACCCATATACCAAAGCTTTTACTTTCTATGTCCATTAGAGAGCTTAGTATTTCTAGCTTTATTGATCCCAGTTTTTCTCAGGATATACATTCAAGTGGGTAGTGTACATGACCTTTGTTTTGATGATGTTAGAGCCAAACGAACCTAACATTGGCTTTTATGTTTAATATACTGTTTTCCTATAAAGCCGCTATGTAGCTGACTTTTTAATTTAGGATTCTAATGAGACATCGGGACATTCACAAATTGCTTTTAATAATCACGAAGTACCTAGAATTATGTTACTTAAAGTCTTAATTTGAGAATTTTATTAAGTCATGTTGACTGGATGAAGCAATTTTTAAAAGAAGCCATTACCTTAAATGACACTGTGCCAACTGCTGCAGCAGGCAGCCTACTGCTCACATGAACCCGAGGCTCCCTCCTCCTTAGCCAGGGAGAGGAGTCTAGTGGGTGGCACGTGCTTCTGGCACATGCTCCTGCAGCTCACAGGTCAAGCGTTATTCAAGACAGGAAGTCTGTATTCCCATGGACAGAAAGTACCATTTAGGATTTCTGCTACTTTTGTTCTCATTTAGCAAAGTTGTAAAGTATGACTTTTGAAGTTTTTGCAAAAATCCAGTTTTAACAAAAAACAAAACAAAACAAAAAACCCAAACTTGAAGATTATTTGCTGTTCTTATCTAAGAGGTCTCACCTTCCTTGTGTCCTACCATTTTTTACTTATCTAAAATTTTCAAAAGAAAGAGAAATACTACCTTAGGGGATGCTATCTTAAAGAAATAGCCTATTTTGCATATGATCAATAGTGAGATAAAGAGTGAATTCATTTTTTAAGGGATTAATAAGATTTTCTCCCAACTCTCAAGAAAGTTATAAAGTATCCAGCAAAAAATCCTTCTGTCATATTCTTTTTATTTTTTTGCAGCAAAATATATTGCCACCAAATAAGTCATTACAAAGGTACTATTTTTCTAAATAAATAATAAAATGGGCATAAATCACCAATACATAGTAACAAAATAGTTCCCAAGAATACTATAAAGAGCAAGATAAATAACTGTCTCTTAGAGAGCAAAACAACGACAACTGCATTTCAATTACTCCATAAACAGAAAGGCTACAACGGTATTGCACAACTAGCGATAAGCACTGAAACACCTTCTCAAGCTACAAGAAACTTGCGTAAACCAACACAGTAATTCCAAATATACTGTTCAACTCTTCCTGGGACAACTGACCCACCCAGGAATCAGCTCCTGTATCTTAAATTATAAAATGGGAAACTCCAGTATCAGCTGGGCAATGTTCTTGTCAGTATGTCTTTGGAATTTGGAAAGGAATAAAGAGTAAATTAATTTTGCTCAGCTAAAGAAATCAGTTTCTTTTCTAATTCTTAAACCAAACACAAGAAACACACACACACATACACACACCAATGTTTAAGAATTTCCTGTAGCATCTTCCACTTGTCAGCTTTCATATAAAACCCAAAGTTAGAAATCAAAGCCTGTAGACAGTTCTTGTGCTCTCAGAATAAACATCACAGGTAACAACAACAGCAAGAACGGGGTCTTACTATCAAGTTAGGTATTTGTCCACGGTATGTTCCCATTTGAAGAAACTGGGAAAAACACTACAGGCAGAATGAATGAAGTACAGACAGCCAGTGACAGTCTCAACAAGGCTTTCCCAGTGGCTCATTTTTTAGTACAGTCCACAAACCCAAAGACAGTTCTTGTCCCTTAGAGCATACTATGGAGTTTTCCCCAAAGATCTGACCATACCCTTATCTTTTAACATTCTGGGCAATGCATAAATATTTTTATTACACTTAGAGTTGATGGAAAGCATTTGACTCAACTGAATTTTAATGTGGCCAAGGGAAGGAAATGTGTAGTCGCATTCACACTTTAGAAAAGACAGAGCAATGAGATCTAATAAGAAAGATGACTGCAATAAGATGTTCCAGATTAAAACAAAGGAGTAGGGAGAACAAAGGCTGTGTTTTTGTGAAGTGGAGGTATCTAATGGCTGTGATATAAGCCAAGCTCTGGCCCAGCCTGGATCTGCCCACTGAAGTCCCTTACCTTCTCTGAAAGAAGATGGGGTCACACTAGCGACACCATGCAATTCTGACACAGGAAACGGGGTTCTCAACTACTACCCTTGGGTGAGAACAGCTCTTGCACAAGCCACACCAGCAGCTCAGCCAGGTGTCTGCAGAGTGCCGTGAGCCTGTCTCCATGGCAGTCCCTTCCTCTCCACAGCCTACCACAGCACATTCATACTGTGACAGCCATTTACTGTGGCTTACATCAGCAGAGCACAAGGCATTTGCATACATGTCCTGCATTCATCCAGGTACATTCATCCAGGTATTGAGCTGCACATATGTGTGAATTAAATGCTGTCCTCTTCCCCACAATATAAGGTGAATCTTCCAGAGTTTGGGTTACGTTAAAAAAACAAAAAAACAAACCATAATATTGTAAAGGTAACAGGCCAGACATGAAGAATGAACACTGACACACCCTATGTCTAAAAGAAGAGCAGACTCAAGGCAATCTGTCTTCTTTCCACAGGCCCTTGTCCTAGTCATGAGAAGTAAATTCAGTAAAAACACTCTACAGCCAAGCTATCCTACCTTCAAGAATACAAGATGCCTCAAATTCCTGGTTCCAAATACGGAGCTATCAAAACAAGAAAAGAGACAATAAAAGCTAACTGAACAAAGGACCAGCCTAAAGACCAGCACCCTCCCAGCGTGCTGGCTTCTCCTGCCAGTGTCTCTGGCCCTCCTGGGTGGTAGCAGCGTTAGTTCTGCCTCCAAAGGCTCTTGGCATGTCTTCTCCTCCATCTGTCTCTTCATTTGAGGCGCTGAGTCACATTGGCGAGGGCAACAGCAAAAGCCTGCACAGCTGAGAAGGGGTACTGGAAGTCTAGGATGTATGCGTTACCATCAATCCGTCCAAACTGCATCACCTAGGAAGGATGCAGGAAGCAAAACACGTGAAATAAAGTGAGACAACAGCCAACTCTCAGGAAAGCAGAGAGCATACTCCAGGAGAGAGATCTCGAAAACCAAGTAACTGAATCTGACAGGGCTTCTAGATCTAACTATAGTTTTACAGGAAACAGGACAGAGGATGATGGGTAATAATGTAAGGGGGACAAGGAGCTCACATGGAGTACTATAGTTAAGTGAGCTCTCTGGGGATGAGAACAAGAAGACTCCATATGCTGAGAGACTTCAGATATGTACCAACGCTATCCAAGGTCTCTGCCTCAGAACAGGCTTCCCTAGTGACCTTTCTAGAATATCACAACCCCTTTCCACCACGCTCCTCCTTGCATGGCTCACCTTGTGACTTTGCCACTTCCTGTGGCCTCAGAACATGAGATTCTTGTCTTAGAAATGGCCAGGCACACAGCAGGCAGTACATATATTTGATGAGTTATTTAAGTAAAACTGAAATTGTAAAGTGGATGAACCTCCTACTGCGGTTCAGAGTGAAGTGAGGTAGCGGGCTACAGAGGACATTATGCTCTAAGAAACACTGTTTTGTCAGTCATCTATGCTCCTGATCTGTACCAAGAGGAGACTTTGCCTTCTGTTAGAGAACTGGAGAATGACTTAGTAATAAACACACAGAGAAATAAGAAACAATAACCACGTAATTAAAATATTTAGGAAAAACTCACACGAGGCACAGCTGTAAATCATTCAGCGTGGTGGTTTGAACGGTGATGGCCCCCCAAGACTTCTGTGTTTGAATGTTTGGCCCATAGAGAGTAGCACTATTAGGAAGGTGTGGCCTTGCTGGGATGGGGGTGGGTTTGTTGGAAGAAGTGTGTCACGATAGGGGTAGGCTTTGAGGTCTCCTATGATCAAGAAATACCCAATGGGGCACACAGTCTCTTTCTGCTTCCTATAGATAAAGATATAGAACTCTCAGCTCCTTCTCCAGCACTATGTCTGCCTTGATGATGCCATGTTTCCTGCCATGATGATAACGAACTAGAGCTCCGAAACTGTAACTCGACACCAATTAAATGTTTTCCTTTTATAAGAGCTGCCATGGTCATGGTACCTCCTCACGGCAGTAAAACCCTAACTAAGCCGGGCACGGCGGCGCACGCCTGTAATACTACCACTCTGAAAGGCAGAGGCAGGCGGATGGGGTCCAGGTCAGCCAAGGCTAACAGGGAAATCCTGTCTTGGAAAAAAAAGAAAAAGAAAGAAACAAACAAAAAACCTAACTAAAACACTCAGTGACATAATGCAGTCACGAACAACTACTGCTTAAACTGGGAACGTTGGGGTAGTTCTCACGGGTACCTATGAGGTAGGGGAGGAAGGGGTAAAGCAAATAGCATTCTTTCATAGCTGGTAGTACACAGCTGAGAAGGGGTAATGTATATATTATAGTCCATCTGTCCAAATTGCATGTCTTAGGAGAAAAGGTGGTGGGAAGCATCAACATAAAAAAGTAGGAAAGAGGTAACTAGGTTTGCCAACTCCTGAGGAACGCAGATATATATATTCTCTGCAAATGTAGTGACAGATACCAGAAAACCCTGAAATCTAGGAGGCACCTGCACCTGAAGAGCAGGTGGTGAGGGAAGGAGCAGGGCCTGTAGTTTTCCGTTCTCATCTCACGGAACCACCTGACTAACGGTTTATGCATCACTTGGATTTAACATACATGAAAAGGCATCAGAAGGCACGCTGAGAATGAGAACCTGGACCAACTAGTTCCATCTGAGAGAGATACGTGGTGTTTTGTGCTTTCTGCCAGGCCTTTTAAGTGCTTGCTCTCACAGTCCAAGGCACTGGCACCATTTGTTCAGTGGCCACAGTACCCCAGTCTCCTTACCTGTCGCCCCTCCAACTCGATCTGGAAGTTCTTGGCAGACTCCTGGGTCACTCTTCCTCCAAAGTCCAGCTGGTACACCTGTGTAGCTTCGTTCCACAGAGGCTGCTTGTTGGCCATCACATACACAAAGCCCTGGCTGCCCAGCCGCCCGTCTTCCTTCTCACTGGCTTTTCGGCACTTGAATTCCTCCAGCTCGCTGGCTGTCCGAAGGCTCCTTTTGCTTTTCCACCCCTTCTTGCTGCTCTGGCTCTGGTTCATCAGCTCATCCCCGCTGATGAACAGCTCAGGCTCACTTTCTGAGCTGTCCTGGAACTCGTTTGTCTTGTTCAACTTCTTTGACTTCAGCTGGTCTTTCTGACTTTTCACTTTCTTCTTCTCTCTCCCCAGGCGGGGGCTGGAGATGAGAGAATTAAAGTCACTCAGAGTCCTAGCATCCTTTTTGACTTTGCCCTCAGTGATGGCCTGAACACTTCCTTCCTCTGCTCTGCTATCCAGGCGCTTCCGGTTCTTCTTTCCAAATTTTTCTGTTCTCTGGGGCACAGGACTTTCTGTCAGAGAAAGGACTTCTTGGAAATTGTCTGCAGTCTCTACCATCACCTCTGTGCCCATGTGGCTTTGGAGCTCGGCAGGTGGGGGGGACACAAGAGGCTTCTCCACCACTAAGTGGGGCTTGGAGGGGAGAGTGCCCTGGGGATTTTGCATGGGCGGGCAGGTGCTGTAGGAACTCCAAGGGTGCAAGGCGATAGGCGGCATCTGTAAACTGGAGCATGTGCTGCTTCCTGGGTATGTGGGGGGCAAGGTGCAATAGGAAAGGCTGGGCTGGTACGCTGGCTGAAGTACGACAGCAGGCTCCTGTTGTGCAAACTGTGCTGGGGACAGGGCATCCTTAGGAGAGCACGGAGCTTGCACTCCAGGCAAAGAGGGGTTGTTATAGCTGCCTGGATATGGCATTCCCATCCCATAGCCTGTCTGGAAGGTGGCAGTGGGGCTGGACGGAGACTTGGGAGAGACAAAGGGCACTCGAGCCACATCCAGGTGCTGGCTTTGCCCTAGCATCAGAGGGGACAGTTTTAAAGGGTTGGGCACTGCAGGTTGTGCTGTCCTTTCCTGGGGAACCCAAACGTCCTCACCCAGCACAGGGTCCCACTGGTAAGGGGGAGGCCGCTTCATAGTGACAGTAGCTTCAGGAAGTGGGGGATGCCTCAGAGGCTTCTCGAGCTGACAGTGCTGAGACAGGGCCTCATCCTCAGTGAAGGCTGAGTTGACATAATCAGTACGATCACGAGAGTTGTCAGGAGGGCTCAGAAGATTGTAGGAGGACTGGGAGGCCAGTGGGGAGGTGCTGATAGCGTGGGCCAGGGCTGCACCTGGCTGTGAACTGGGCCCTGCTCCACTGCACTGGCTGCAGGTGTATAGGGCAGGTGGAGGCCTTGCTGGGAGCTGTGCCACTGCCCCACCAGAGCCACCCTTAGGCTTGGCCGGGGGCTGCAGAGGGGCACGGGAGCTGTCAGCCAGCTGAGCCATCTTAAGTGCAACCTCTCGGTTGTTCCTTCGTAGGGTGGCATGGATGAGACTGTTGTCCAGTCTTTGAGTAGCACTCCGCCCCTGGGCCAGCTGGCTAGCAATTTCAGGGTATGGAGGTGGGTCCCCTGTGGGAATGGAGTATCGAGGGACAGTCAGGCGGTTCAGAGTGGCACTGGTGCAGGGTTGGGGGACCTTTTTCTCAGTGCCTGTGAGTCTCAAGGTGGCAGAACTGCCTGGGCCAGGAAGAGTGTAGGTGTTCTGTGAACAGAGCATCCGGGTGCGAGGCCGGCACACCTCTTCCACATTGCCACTGCTGTCAAAGGTGGTAATCCTCTCATAGCCTAGGGGGGGCTGGTAATGTGCTGCCGTAGGGTACAGTGAGAAGTCACCCTTCTTCAGACACACATCCACTGGGGGCTGTGGCGGTGGCAGCGGGGGTGGGGGTGCTGCTGTGGTGGGGGCAGCAGGAATAGTTCCTGGGTAGGGGGGTGGGGGATTCATCTTTGCCACCTGGACCTCTTGGGGGGCACTGAAAACCACTGCATCCCCCTCTGCTGCCAGCTGAGGCACTGGCCGTAGGGCCTTGGCTGACTTTTGCAGGTGCTCATGGTCTCGCTCTCCATGGTCCACCACCGACAGCTGCATGGGCCCCTGTGGTGGTGGTGGCGGCGGCGGTGGCAAAGGCAATTGAGGAGGATTCTGAATGATGCGGCCCATTTCTACACCTCCGAAAATCACCTGTCCAGGATTAGAGTACCGACTGGAGACTGGGTATTGGGTGGCATCACTTGCATGCTCTACTGACCCTACAGCTGTTGTCTGATTGGTCAAGACATCCAACTGCACATTTTGATTAGCCAGCAGGGACTGCACCAGCCCTATGCTCTGTGTGGGAGACAGAGCTTGAGCAGAGCTGTGAATTGGTGCGATGGGGATGTTCACTGTGCAAGGTGGGTTGTTTTCAGGGACACCCGATGCTCCTGGAACTGGAAAAGAACCAGAAAAAAGAATTGGCTGCAAAACTGTGCCATGGGACTGAGTCACAGTAAGCTGTATGCTTGGACTTATTTGATCTTTTGCAAGCAAAATGCAACTATTAAGACTGAGATGTGTTTGCTTGAAGACATAAGGCTGTTCTCTAACATTTCTGGAAGAACACATAGCCAACTAGGGAGTCGGCAGCATGGCCTGCCTGTTAAACACGGACTAAGGCATTGTCACAACAATGATCTTGTTTGAATCTTCTGAATCTGGTACCACATGTCTGAATGATACCATCATACTTAAATGTCTAAAGAACTCCATAATGGTTTATACTCATGAAATGCCTACATAAAGTAAGGTGGAAAAACTAAAGAAAAGAATCTCCTAGAAATGTGCACATTAGCTGAATTATTTTTTCTTATTTACTGCTTTTTAGCATTTTAAAGAGCATTCAATAGCCAACCAGTGTATATTTCATTTACTATCTAGTGTCACTTGATGAATGATGAATGTCAACAGTGACTTGTAGGCAGGTGCTCAGAGCCACAGTATGTGCTCCTATTGGCAGCAGGGCTGACTCCAACTTCAGTCCCCTCAACCCACTGAGTAGCTGGGTCTCTTCCTCAGAGAATACTCTCACAGGTCCAGAGGCCTGACACGTGGTGTTAAATGCTGCATAGCAACAAATAACTGAGCAAGCAGGGTCTAATAGGCTCACTGTATGGACTGGCTGACTTTGCACCCAAACAGCAGAATGCAACTACCAAGTTATCAAAAGTTAAGCCTGGACTCGTGCCTGTACCTCCCTCTTCCCTGGGACCTCCACTAAGGTATTTCATCCTCTGGCTGTAGATTCTGGGTCCCACCTCAAGCTCCCCTATCACTCTTTTGCTGATCTCTCTTTGGTCTCCAGAAAGCAATGACTTTGGCTATTTCCCTCTCCAACTCAAAATCTCTGTGGAGTCACAATCACTGAGGTGAGCCCTGAGACAGTGCATTCCATCCTCTCAACTGAGAACCACACACAGCAATGACAGCCACTGCAGCAATGTAATTGTGGAGAAAGCTCTCTTCACTGCATCTGGGACAACAGAATGGTTGTCAGGGGAAAGTATACACCTCATCTAAACCATCAACAGAGTACATGCCAAGCTCAAGTATCCATAGTTCATTCACTGAAGGGCAGGTACTGGTGCTGGAAGTAGGGTCCGTGTCTACAAAACTGCAAATGGGCCTGTACTTAAAAAGAGGGATGTTTCTCAAGTGCCCTTGGGTAACTAAGGCTAGTTAGATATATTCATTGGCAGCCAGTGGAAAGTACCCTGATCAATGAATAAAATAGGACCATTTAAGAATCTGTGCTAAAAAGCATCTTTAACTCAAGCCAGGCCTGTGTGCTGACAGAGGCTCGCTCTGAGTGGTAGTAGTGTATTCAGATACAAAGGCCCTGAGTCCTGGACATAGGGCCGGTCTGAGGGGCTGGGATCTGTGAGCACTACCTACCCCTAGAGAAGTGCCCTATAATTAGGGATAGAAAGGATAGAAGCTAGGAGAGACCACCGAGACAGAATTTAGTTCTGATTTCACACAGCCCTTCTAGCTTAGGTTCCTGTCTCCAGGTTCCTGCCCTGACTTCCCTTCCTAAAAGAGTATAAGTTGTGAGATGAAATAAACCCTATCTTCCCCAAGGATAGGTTTTGGTCAGAGTGTTTATGTATGCAACAGAAAGCAAAGAAAGACAACACGTGATGTGAGAAGTGCTCTGTGAACTGTCATCACTACCTTAACCATCCATGCTCTGGTAGCTTCCCTCCTGCCAAAGAGCACCCTCTGTGCTTTTCCTCACAGGACACACTAAGCCTCTTAAGCTTACCGAGTGAGGTGGGCCTTTTTCAAACCTCATCAGCAACTGTACAAAATGGCTTAACACTCTGTCCCCTTGCATGATCTACTAAGAAAGGAACGGTTCAGACAAGTCCAAATATGTGACATACCTGGTAAATCATCCTCATCTTCACTGAAAACGTTTGGGTTGAAGACAGGTAGATTAATATAGTCCATGGAAATCTTCCTAACTTCTGGGAGATAAATTGTCATCTGACGAGGCTGGAGATGCAGCAGGCTGGTTTTATAGATCACTGGTGGGAGGAAGGAGGACACAGTTAAGGAAGCACAGCAGACGAGAGCCCCAGACTCAGTGTGATGGAGACAAATGCAGGGCCATGGACCCTGCTGTTGGCAGGCAGATCTGCACAGGCTGGAGGGCAGCTCTCGGCTCTTAGCTTCCTGCGATGCACACCATATGGGATTGGAGTACTCTTGGTCTGTCCACAGAACCACAAACTCTAAATGCCAAAAACACACCTTGAACATCCTTAAAAGCTTCTTTTGGAAGCAGAAGGATAATTAGTTGAAACACTGTTGTTGAGAGCTATTTGACACCTGTGGGACTGGGTACCATAGAGGCACGAAGAGCCGCTGCTGTTGAGGCTGAATTGCACCTTACTGACTCTCACTTATGTGCTCTGTGGAAGGATTTACAGTACCTCTACAGTTTGTCTACACCTTAACATTTACGGTGATTAACACAGTTAAGAGGAAGCCTAAGTTGTAAATAAATGATAGAAAAGAGAAAATTAAGTTTAAAATTATGAATCTAAGTTTTACAAGCAGGTTAAAAATGCCATTAGGCTTCTTTTATGATTAAATGTTTATTATTATGAATTTAATCGTGTGTATGTGTGAGAGATATATATGTGCCATGACTCACATGTGAGGTTAGTTCTATCCTGCCATTTAGGAGATCAAACTTAGGCTGGCTGGCCTTTACACAAGTGCCTTTAGTCAGTGAGCAATCTCACTGACCCATCTTCCTATAAAGCCGTACCCAGACATACTTTTACTCAGCATTTTTTGGTAAGAAAACCCACATCCTGGGTCTCTCACTGCTTCTCCCCTGGCTCTGGGCCTGACAAGCCAGCACTGCTCTGAAGTCCTGGCTTTTGCTGAGACCTCTGTATGAACCTGGCACTCAGGAGTTGTCTTTCTCACCCATAGTCACATCACTCTTGCCCATAAAAAATATCTATTATTTTGGTGGAAAAGTCCTATATTGTTCTGAGTTAGTGCAAAAGTGCTATCTGTGTTATCCAGATAAATAAAGAACAATTTTCCTTTTAACTGAGGAATAATTACAAACATCATTTACTGCTTTCTCTTTTTTTCTCCTCTTGCTCTCTCTCCCTCTCTCCTTCCTTCTTTTTCTCACACTCTATCACCTTTTTCTACTCTCTCAGTCCTCTATTTATTTTACTTTAACACTCCCTTAACACTCTTCTAAATTTTGAATCTATGACATAATACTTAGGTTATGTAAAAAAAAAAAAAAAATGAAGAAATTTCATGGATCGGTCACAGCCATCATAGCTCTCTGTACCCTATAGCCACAGGTCTCAACAAGGACTACAGGTGACCAAAAATGTGAACACGCCGAGGTACAGCCAGTGAGCTTCTGGGACCATCAGCAAAGAGATGAAGGTTACATGGGACATGACCCTGGAGGTATGGCTTCTTGCCCTAGATCAGCAGAGCTTGGACGCAAGTAAAGCAGAGGGTGGGAGGGCTCCACAGTGAGACTGTCTCAGAAGAGAAGGAGGAGTGAGGAGGGGGTGGTGCCAAGAGGAAGCAGGGAAGTGAGTAACCTACTGGCTGCCATGAGGAAAGAGGCTGCCAAGGAAGAAGCCAGACCCACCTGCTGTCCTCTCCCTCAGTACTGAACTTACAACCCCACCCCCACCCAATGGGCTAGTCTGTTCAAACTAAAAAACAAATAATTAAATATAGGGAGAACTCACTTTCTAAGCCCATTAGAGCATCATACATTGTATTTGAAAAGATTATTAAGGTAACGAATAGTGAGTATACTTCCTAGAATCTAAAAGTTGACTTCCTTTCTGTAATGTAATCCAGTGGGGAACTCTAGGCTTGGTTGTGGTCACTATATGGACCTAACGCTCTTTTTTAAAAAGTCAATGATTAGGAGAACAATGATTCTGGTGCTTTTGTCTTGACACTCTACTGACTCACACTGGAACAGCAGGGGCCTGAAGGATACCCACTGCTCCCATTTTTAGTACCTTTCTTAAAGGTACTAAGTTACTGGCTTAACTATGGATCTACTTACCATAAGAGGACAAAATTTTGAAAAAATACATTAAATAAATTTTTACCTCAATTCTTTCTCACAACCTATTTTAGGAAGGCTAAGTTCTCAGCGTACTGAGATGGAGGTAATGGTGACATTTAAACAAGTTACTAGGGCACAGGTGAGTGAACATTGTGTGTTCATCAGAGTGCTCTCCGATTATTGAAATATTTTAAGAAATTCCTTTTGGAGACAAGAGAGTTGTGCTATGAAAGAAAACGAGAAAAGAAAAAGGAAAGCCATTGCTCATGTAATAAAACAATATTTACTGCATAAAAACCCACATGTGCACACCATCACATCATTTCTTCACCACATTATATAAAGCAAGATGGTTTTTTTGAGGCTGAGGATTAACTCCAGTTCAAGTTTATGTTTTAATTTTGCTTCAATTTTATTGTAACTGAAAACTTCAACATTAAAGATCTAAACATAGTGCTGCTTCAATAAACACCTGTAGGTCACACACAGTCACAGGCCTTTTGATTTGGTGGGGAGGTGATGGTGGCAGAGATCAAACCTAGAGCCCCGGGCATGCTGGGCAAGTGCTCCACTGCTGCACTCCATCCTCAACACATTTTTAGCATCTGGTTTGCAAGAATAACTTATTTCACAAGGCTGCATAGGATACAAGGTTTATAAACAGTAATCCTGGAGGGATAATTCTCATTTAAGTGCAGAGAGCACATACTGGATAAAGGGCCAAGGTCTGCAGGCCTTGAAGAGAGAGCCATGTTTGACAGGTAAGGAGGCAACCCAGGAAGATGGCAGGAGGCAGGCAGTGCAGCAGTGTGCATCTGAAGACCCAGTAAGCATGAGGCTGCCCTGCAAAGGCTCTCCTGCCACCTGCAGGTCTTCCCTGCCCCTGAGGTAAAGGTAGTGAGCTACTACTTACTACTCACCTGGATAGAAATGCAAATGAAAACCAAAGCCTGGGCTCTGGCCCAGCCTCCACTGCCCTTCTGTGTCTCAAACCTGTCACAGGCAGGATGTTTCCCGGATGAGGAAAACAAGAATTGCATTCTCAACAGCCAGCTAACTTCTTGGTTTTTAATGCCCTTATTATTTCTCTATACAAGTTTCTTGTACTTCAAGAACCTGGGCACTAGAACTAAACCTGCTCACAACAGCCAAATGTCTACAAGTTTTTCAGTGGTCTACTGGAGATTTTGGCTACATTTACTAGTTTTATAACATAGCTTATCGGGGTGGGGGGAGGGATGTAAACACCAGGAACAGGTCTGATTTTCTGACATCACAGTGGCTAGAGTCTGGGTGTACGCATGAATCCTATACTGTCTTAGGAGCTTATTTTCTAATTTAAGCTGCCACAGGTTGAAACTGGAACCTTTATTCTGATTTCCAAATGGAACTGTAAGAAAACAGAATGAATCTTTACCTGCACCAAGGTTGGTTGGTAGGAAGGCAGCCAAGCCCACAATCTTAAACTTGGTTCCCCAGATATTGGATGTGACCTGAGCGAGATAGTTGTGCTGTGGGGGCAAGGGGAAAGAAGAAGAAAGAGTCTCAGTCTATTTTCACACTGTCTATTGTGCACTTAGTACGAACACTAAAATGTAAGATGTTGTAAGTAGACACTGCAGACAACATTAAGTCTCCATCTAGGCCTCCCTTAGGATCAGCGGTTCTCAGAGCATGTCGAGCTCCCACTTCCCAGCAGTGGCACACTGAGCTGGGAGCATGTCCCCATGTGTTCAGTTTACAAGGGTCATTAGCAGCTAGAGAGATAGCTCAAGGCGTTAAGAACATGTACTGCTGTAAAGGACCAGATTCCATTCCCAGCACCCATATCTGGTGGCTCACAACTACATGTAACTCCAATTCCAGGGATCAGTTCAATGGTTACATGTATGTACTTGGTGCACATAAACACAAACAAGCACATATACATACATACATAAACAAACCTTTAAAAGGGTTATTAAAGGGCTCGGGATGTGGCTCAGTTTGAAGAATGCCCACCCAGCATGCATAAAGCCCTTGGGCTGATCTCTAACACTGCACAAACTCAACCTGTGCTACAAGCCTGGAATCCCAGCACTTTGGAAGTTAAGCTAGGAATATCAGAAGTTCAAAGTCATCCATGGCTACACAGCAAGTTTGAGGCCACCCTAGGATAGAAGAGACGCTGTCTCAAAAAAATAAATAAATAAATAAATAAAAAATAAAAAGGCCATCATACACCAGTATGTCTGTAGTTTCATCTAGTGAGGAGAATGAAGTGGGAATTTGAGGCCAGCCTGGACAAAACAGCATGGCCTCATCTCAGAAATAGTAAAAAATAAAGTAGGTGCTGTGGATGGTAAACTTAGTATAACTGGGAAGGTGAGACAGGAGTACACTGAGCTCCAGACCAGTCTAGGCTACTAGCAATATTAAAACAAACCAATTAACCAAGAAAACAACAAAGCAATAACAACACTATGTGAAATATCAAAAACATAACCTAAAATAAAACAACAAAAATTTTAAAATAAAAGGGTCAAAGAGATTGGCACACAATTTTGTTAATTTCTCCCTTTTAATCCTGGATAAATTCTGCAGATGTCAGCTGAGTTGAAACTATTATGTCCTTAAGCCTCCCAATTATCATACTGTTTAATCAATTTTAAAGTCACTGCTATGCTCAAGGTAGATGTGAGTAAAATACGGATGAGAAGAAGACAGCTCCTGGAGAAACTTACGATGGATTTCCCTGGTTGGTAGACGAAGAAGTCTTTGATGAACACTAGAAGGGGGTTAGACACCACTTGTGTTGGCTGGGCTAGGGCAGGAGGCCTTCACAGAGAAGGCACAAACTAACTGAGTTAGGGCTGGAGGAGGGCAAAACCAAGGAGGAGCTGGAGAGGTTGAGTCAGGCAGAACCCAGGCAGAGGGAAGGAAGGCTTCGGAAGGCAGAAAGGAGAGACTGGGGCTATGGTCAGTGTTCCTTTCCTAGAACTGAGGAGTCACCGCAGGACAGAAGGCAAAAGTGAAGAAGGGAATCCATTCAGTCAGCTCTCCTGAGGAACACTCCAGCAAGAGAGCTGTACAGTTTGCATGCAGGTGTGGCAATGAGCAGGACAGGCAATGGGAAGGATGGCGGTGCTTCCAGAGAGCCTGACGGTTTAACTGTGTGCAGGTCCACTGTCAGCTGTGGGTGTCTACCTGAGTGATGTCTTCAAAAGGAAACTCTCTCCGAGTCAGGCTGGGCGAACCCATGGAGGGCTTGCGCATGGGCAATCGGGGAGATCGAGAAATCTCTTGAGCAGCCCGGGGCAGCTTGGGTGACTTTCTGGCCTCAATGCTGATCCTGTGTAGACAAGGGCAGAAGTCAGACATGTACAAAGGGATGATGCATCTGGATCCAGAATGCCTCCCTCCCTGATACTCATGTGGATGGTAGCTCTCAATGGTCAGGGACCTAATTTCATAAAGCACTCTCTTGCTTTTTTGACTTAGGAACAAGAGAAAAGAATACTTAGCATAAAAAAAACTTAAACAATATGGAGATTACACCAAGTGATTCATCTAAGAGCCTGGAGTCACTACCTACTGACATGTAGTATGTTGAGAAAAGTCTACACGCCATTTGCCACAGGTTTGTAGAATTACCCTAGGAAAACGGTAGGAGAAAGACTGTTTCTCATCCTAAGGCCACTGTGACTTACAAGACTCCTTCTATGTTAGTTTGGATTTTAGCAGATTACTTAACACTCCCATCTATAGCATTTAAGCCAAATCACTGATTCTAAAGCTTTTCTGCTGCCTCTGATTCCATGTTCTATCTCTACTCCTTTATTTACAATGTAAAGATACAGGCATTTAACACTAGTCTACCCAAAAGATGGTGCTATGAAAACACCTATGTTAAGGTTTATAATGCATCAGAAAAATGCACAAAGCACCAGATATATACTATTTTCAAACTTGGTGAGAAACTTCAGGCTCCAGAAAAATGGGAAAATGGAGAATTGAGCTTCAAGCTAAGGCTATTGGCTTAGCTTCTGTATAAGAGTTTCAGGCAGAAGGGAATGAAGAAGGGGACACCATTCACAAGAGTGATAGAACCTTCAAAGAATATTTAGACAAAATGTGTAATAACAGGGAATGGAAAAACACTACAGAATGCTACAAGTTCATAATTTTATGTGCAGTTTTAGCAAACTTTAAATAAAAAACAATGACTCATTATTGGAGCAGCTGGGCAGTAAAATAATTGTTTACCCTTCGTTCATGTCATACACATATAGTTTGGCTATAAAGTAGATCTGAGAATTCTTACATAACTGTTGCAGAAATTTAATTTGGTATAGTCACCTTGTAATGATATTTTGCAGTTTCCGCTAAAATTTAAAATGTATTTAACTCATGACCATGTAATTTCTTTCATAAGATATACCAGAGAAGTGAATGTGATATTTCCCAAAAGATTTACACAAAAAAGTTTATAATGGATTTATTCATCACAGTCCCAAACTTGAGACTATCAACTATCCATTGACTAGAAAAACACATAATGACATGTTTGTTATTATGAAACAATCCCATAAAGGGTTTTAAAATGAAAAGGCAAACTACTGATACCCATATTCATATAAAATTCAACAGTAAAAAAATAATTTATAGCAACAGAAGACATGATGAACGCAAGAAGCACAACAGAACCTCCAGGATGATGGGCATGTCCTTTATCCTCAGCCAGAGACATACTGGTCAATCAACTGCCCAATGTACCAGACATTTAAAAGATGACCAGTTGAGGTATCTAGAGCGGTATGGAAATCACACCCTGATTTGCATGCTATCACAGAACTCTAAACAAGCAAGGGTCTTGAGGAGGTTCTGTCTGTCCATTACTGCCCATAGATAAGTCTTGTCTGTCTAGTCACACAGCCATGACAGCAAGAGGAGAAAGTGTTCTCGCAGGTGATGACACCAGTCCCTTTACCTTCCTCAGACAGTGTTACAGGCACGGAAGCTGGCCTTCTCTTCAACACAACACATCAGTTTATAAAACACTGTTTTCTTAATCTGGAAGGGAAAGCAAGCAAGTGGGGAAGCGATGGTTGCTCTAAGTCACCCACCCTCACTGCTGACCTTAGCATACTTTCTATTCTGAAGGAAAAGCAAAGCAGGCAGGCAAGCTGTAATTATTCCAGAAAGAACCTTCCAGAATGAAACATGATGAGAAAACAAGAGTTGATTTTTCTGCTGTCTAAGTGTGACCTTCCTTTCCTTCCTGTTCTTTTCATTGTAGCCAAGTAGAGCTGCAATGTGGACCCAAGCAGTTCAGAATCTCACTACAGTCATTGTCAATGGAACGCTGTTCCTAGAACAAACAATGTCACATCACATAACAAAGGAAAGCCTACTGTTACCTTGGGAGTTTGGGTGATTTACTAGCTCTGGAAATTTTAGGAGACTTTTTGGCAGCCCAATCGTCACTCAGTTCAATGTCACTGGAGTCTGAGCAGTTGCAGCTGTCAATCACAGTGGAAATCAAGCTGTTCCCATAGATCTCATCTGTAAGAAACCAATCATCGGGTATAAGCAACTGTTACTGGTACACAGAACTGCTATACAGGCTGACTTTATTGGCTTCCTCACTGGTTAGAGGTTAAAATAGAAATGTCCCTTTCCTTTTATATTTTTTATGCTCTTTTCTAAACAGAAGAAGGTAATTTCTACAACTGTTGTTAAAATGGATGATGTTTTAGTGCCCCAGGAATATACAAACTTGCTCATTGTGCCAAAAGCCAAAGAACAAAAACCTTCACTGCTGAGCCTCACAACACTCAGGTGACTTAGGCTTGTGGGAACTTTCAAGTAGATTGTAAAGTGACGTTGAGAGCTCATCCAGACTCCCTGGAACCTGCTTCTGCCCTGAGAAGGCCAACTGGTCCAGGCCTGTAGGAACTATAATCTTGCCAAGTAGGGTCCATGCCAAGAATGTCTAGAATGATGATTCTAGAATTGCCACAGGATGTCTATGGCCTGACAATCCCACCTGGTGAAGCTAAGCCCTGTTAGAGGGCTGAAGGGAGACTCTGGACAGTGGTAACATGCAGTGGTGGTTTCGGGTTGCTCTATGTGTACTTCATACAGAAGCCATTTACCTTCATTTTGCCTGTCGGGCATCAGAAGAAAAAATGAGGCCCAAAATAGAGGGTAAGAAAAAGCACAGAGTGGACCAAGCACAGAACTGCAATTAGACACCTATTCCAGAGGTCTCTTGTTGCTTCCATCACAGTACACTCTCATCCCTGCTTCTTGCTACTCAATCCCCACAGCCCTGCCTTGTGCTCATATATCCCTGGATGGCCTTGAACTTGCTACATAGTTAAGGATGACTCTTCTCTTCAGATCTTCCTACTCTCAATTCTGAAAGGTGGGGATACAGGCACATCACACTATGCCTAGTTTATGGAAGCATTGAACTCAGGCTGTTGTGTGTGCTGGGCAAGTACTGTATGCAGGCCAAGCTACACCTCCAGCCCCACAATGGTAATTCCACACCAATTCTATTTGTCAAGACATTTGGTGAACATTTCTAGTAGTAAATAAAAAAATTAAGGTTACAAATCCTCTGAGCTGCTTTGTATATACCATTTAGTTGCCAATTTGTCACACTGTGCCTTGTGACACAGCTTCTATTTCTGTCATGAGGTGTTTGAATTTAATGAACTTTTCCAGTGCTTAAACTGTCCTGTGTTCTAGCAGGTTCCACAAGGGGCTCAGGTACCACATACAACGGGCAAGGACTTGGTGTTTGTGGATTCACTTCATTACTTTTAATTATAAAAAATATTAAGATAAATGACCTCATTTCCCAAAGAAGTGTTAGCGACTGAGCACTATGTATTTGATGTGAGTTGTCAGTATGAACATGAAGAAAAACCAGACAGCTAAGCCTGGCCTTAGGAGGCTGCAGCCCCCTCTGCAGAGGGAAGTCAGGCACATGGGGGAAAGAAACAAGCCCTTTGCCCAAAAGATCTTAGTATTTGGTCTCAGCCTAGGTTTGTAGAGCTGTGCCTACAAAGTATGCAGGCTCGGAGAGACCTGGCCCTGTACCTCTCCCATCAGTAAGCTGTCCCCCTGAAGCCATTCTCTCCAATTTTCCATCTTTCCTTTCCCTCCTGGTCTGACTGCATGCCCTCACTTCTTCCTCTCATTCCTTCTATCCTTGGTACGAGCTGATCATGCTAGTCAAAAGTCAAGAAGGATGATGAAGATTCATGGTTTAAAGCTGAGGCTTATTGCTCTTAACTTCATACGGGAACCCTGGTGGAGAACCCTGCCACAGTTGCTGTGGTAATGCCTAGGAACATGGTTGGAGCAGACATGTACAGTCCTGGCAAGAGCAAGTGAGACTGAGGCTGAATATGGCCACTGCTTTAAGAACTAAGAAGCCCTTGGTCACACATATTATGGCAGCTTCAGGGACACAAGGAGGTATAAAGGCCACTCTAACGGGGAGTAGTGAACTGACACTAGGAAGTGGAGAGTATTAACTAATGAACCAAATCCAGTCTAAACAATGTTGTCTCAAGGTCTGGTGCTACAAAGATGACCCTTCCAGGGTCAGCAGGCTCCTGAGAATGACTGTAGTGTGCCAGTCAGTACACTATGACAGGTGATGGACACCAAGGTCAATGTTGTTCATTCTGTGGCAGCGTTCACAGAATTTATAAGCTGCAGTTACTCACATGTACATTCAACTGGCAACTAACTGGCACAAAAACTCCACAGTACGTTCCTGTGGAGGCCTCAGTCTAGGATCCTATAGAGAGGCATCTTTAATATATCTAAGCACCGATGCCCAAGAGGGGATTCCCACAAGGACAAAATGATGTTTCATGTCAGAACTATAATGGATCAGTAAGAAACTTTCACTAGAATCTACTGGCAAACTAAATACTGGATTAGCAGGGCAGAGGCAAGAGCATAAGGCTGAGGTGGGCTGAAGGCTTGAAACTGAATTCTGTCACCCTCCTGAGAAGGCAGAGACTTATTTTTTTCTCTACTCCCCTCAGTACTACATTTCAGTACTCAATGGATGCTTGTTCTGTGACAGTGAGAGGGGCTATATTCAGTGGCAGAAGACTTACACAGAGTAACTTCAAAAATGTTCCACACTAACCAGATGAAATAGGTCTCAGAAACAAGTATTCTCCTTGAACGGCATTAAGAGTAATATTCCATTTTATGAAAGAAGGGGGAAATAAAAAGACCTGGAGGGGACAGGAGCTCCAAAAGGAGACCAACAGAGCCAAAACAAAATAAAACAAAACAAAAAACTGGGCCCTGGGAGTCCTGCACAGACTGATACTCCAATCAAGGACCATGCATGGAGTGGCCCTAAAACCCCTGCTCAGATGTAGCCCATAGACTCAGTCTCCATGTGGGTTCCCTAGTAAGGGAAGCAGGGGCTGTCTCTAACATGAACTCAGTGGCTGGCTCTTTGATCACCTCCCCCTGAGCAGAGAGGAGCCTTACCAGTCCACAGAGAAAAACAATACAGCCAGTCCTGATGAGACCTGATAGGCTAGGGTCAGATGGAAGGGAAGGAGGACCTCCCCTATCAGTGGACTAGGGGAGGGGAATAGGGCAAGAAGAGGGAAGGACAGTGGGGTTGGGAGGGGACACAAATTGAATTAATTACAATAAATAATAAATAAAATTTTAAATGTAAAAAACAAAAACAACAACAAAACAAAGAGTGATACTCCACAACCACACAAGAACGGGGTCTCAGTCCCTGCAGCAAGGGGCCCACCTGATTTGCTGTCTGTCCGAGGGTCCATGATGACAAACTCTGGCCGCAGTTTGCTGATGCGCCTCCCCTTGAGAATGGGCACGAGTCCTCCCAGATACTCCAGGTAGAGTGTGTAGCAGGGCCCACCGACCTCTGGATCATCCTCTGTACGTTTCATGGTGCAGTGTAGCCGCTCATTGCCGGCTGAGGGGTAGCTGACAAAGTCTCGCATGTTGTTGGGGTCTGGAATCGGGGGCTAAAGGCAGGACACAGGCAGAAAAAGCACATCTAGAATTTCAGAAAAAAAAAGGAGCAAGTACAGGGCAGACTGGCTTCTGTCATAGCCACTCTGGAAGAGTATAGACCAGGCAGAGGTCAACTGTATTCTGTGAAATAGCAACTCAAAACTGTGCAATTAAGTGAGGGTCCCACTTTGGAATGCAACAACTGGTGACAGCTTGGACCCCTACTTTTTCTGGTATATTACACAAGAACTCCTGGCACATTATCAATATTGTAAGGCAACTTAGAAAAAAATAACCATTAGACTCTAGAACTCTAATGTATTAAGAGAAAAGTGATCAAGTCAATCTAGAGACATAACACAGGAAAGGTCCTATGTGTGCAGGGCCTGAGATGACTAGAAAGCCGCAGGTAACTAGCAGGTGGCTGGTCTCTTTCACATACTGCCTCTTTACAGGCATTTCCCAGGGACAGCCGTATAAAAGATGGCTGGGAGCTGCACTATATGGAAGTCACACTCAGTACAGTGGGGAGAACAGCAAGCCTGAGAACTGGTTTGGACCCAATCCTGACTAGTCTCCTAACTAGCTTTAGAAGAAGTTACTGTCCTTATATGAACTTGTTTATTGCTTTATCAAGTGAAAACAATGTTAGAATCTGCTGGAAGTCAAGAGAAAATCTCATGTGAACACTAACAGGAATGCCAGGCAGGCTGCAGACGCATAGTCCATGCAGCCATCCCCAGGCACTCTAATGGAGAATCAGAGAAGTCTCTGAATTACCTCTGGTACCCTCCCTCATCTTTCCGGTCTCTTGTTGGAGAAAGGCTAGGAAGGAAGAACAGGAAGAACAGAGGGGAAGTCTCTACCTTGATAGTGGGAATGAAGGCAGTGGAGAGGTAGGAACAGAGTCGAGGGGGCAAGGTCAGTTTGCTGACGTCCTTGTCTTCTCGAAGGGTGCTGGCGATGGCCTGCTGGCACAACAGCTGGAGGCTGGACACTCGATGCTCTACACGGACCACATACAGGGCTGGTCCTGAGGCCATAAGCAGCCGAGAATCCCGATGGCCCCAACAGATGGAGATGATAGGGCGCTGCGGGGGGAGAGGAGTACAGTTAAACTTGACTGAGCAAAATAAAGTCATTTGACAGTTTTGAGAACACTGGTTTTTCAAAGCACAGCAGAGAATACTAGCTCTGTACGGCATAGTCCCTAAAAGCAGGGGCAACTGCTTAAGGGTACACTCTCCTATACTTCTCACACATGGTGGTGGCTCCCATGAGTTACACGGTGATAGAGAGGTAGGCTACATGACCTTTTTCAATTCTTCTAAGAGACAGCACTTCAGGGTCAAATTAACACTGGATGTGGTCTCTAAGTCACAAAACTGGGGACTAATCCCCAGCTCTAAGCCTCCTACATTTTTATGATTCAAATAGGAATACTGTGAGAATTATAGGAGAAGGTAGCACCGTGGTGCTTTTGGGATCTATTATGGCTACAACCCAGGAATTAAGACACTGTTGTTCTCAACTATCCTCAAAGCACTGGGTCAGGAATAGCAAGCAGAGCTCTCTTTGGAAAAGGGAGAGTTGGAGAAGTGGAGTTCCTCCTGGAGACTCTAGGGTTTTATGAGGATCGCCTTTGAAAACATAAGCTGCAATCCAAATATGCACATGTTAGAAACTTTTACTGAACTAAACCTCAAACTCAAGAGCATTATCTAAGTAAGAGTATTATCTAAACCAAGCAAGGTAGAAGGAGATGAAAGGCTGTGCTGGAGAAACAGGAGATTTGGTCACACTGATCCAGACACATGGAGTGCTAATTTAATGAGGTCTCCAGAGGCTCCAGAGATCACAAGTGGAGATGTCAGATCTTTTATATGAATGACAGATAGGAACAGAATTTTCACAACACTTTAGTGGCAAACATCAAGATAAAAGAAACACATGAAGACAATTCTTTAAAATAGCCCCTAGGGTCAAAATAATTCTGGTTTCTACTTCAAAAAGCAAAATGCACGGCTGAACATAATTTATCTTGTATTTTTATCCATGAGGCTGGCCAACAGCTCCCCCATCAAAGAACATCATGTATTTATTCGCTATGGATTCAGAAACTCAGGTCTGAGGGCTTGTGTAACATTCCAAGCTAGGCTTCAACAATGAGATGATTCCACAGAGGGCACACTGTTGAAGGAGGGAGGGACCTGTTAACTTACCACAAGCCATAATCATTGTTAATGATACAGCAGGCGTGTGTGCACGCGCGCGCGCACACACACACACACACACACACACACACACACACACACACGCGCGCGCGCACACATGGATGTATGTGTCTGTGTATGTACATGTGAGTTTGTGTGTATGCATATGCATGTGTATGGGTGTGTGTGGGGGAAGCGGTCATAAATTCTGAAGCTACATATTAGGACAGGGGCTCTAGTTGCACCAAACTTAGACTTTGATTGATTTGTTGGTTGGAGGTGCTAGGGAATCATGCTGCAGAAGCACACTATACCTGGGCTAAATCCCTAGCCTTTACGCTCAGTTTTAAAGACACCAGCTTATCTTACCTTTGTACCCTATCCCCAATATAAATAAATTCCTAGCTTAATGGTCAAGTCATGATGACTTGTACAATCTGACATACGAGCTGCCTGCAGAAATATGACTTGTTTCCTGCAATTTTCCATTCCTTTTTGATAGATGAATGGCGCTACTACGCCAGCAGTGCAGGACTGCAGAAGGCAGACTCCTGTCCTCTTCCCTCCTAGTTTTGCTTTCTGTGAACTATTCCTGTATACAGCTAATTACATGTCAGATATAAAGTTATCCTAAGCATGTATCTCTTTTCATTATACCATGAATTTACACTACTAATCCAGACCTTCAACTAAATGCAAAGTTTCAATTGCCATCCATTTAACACAATACGCACATCTTCAAAACTCATTACATTCTGGTGTCACAGTTTATATGCATTCTCTCACAGTCCTCTCAATTGTCAGACAGGCACTCCTGCTCAAGTTAACCCCTGAGGACAGTGAAGACAAGTGAGCTAGGTAACTTAGTTCCAGCTAATAAATGTGAAAACTACAGCTCTTGGCTCAACCCAATAAGTGGTGCTTCTCTTACTACAAGTGGCCATCTCTCCTAAGTACTAGTGCTCTGATCCAACAAACAGCCTTAAGAATGTGTACTATCTCACTCAGAAAATCAACCACCTGACATTCAGTACACAGAAGCCCATTTTCTCCCTAGTCCATTTGGGTAAAGGCCATTTTACTGAACAACAAAAACAAAAACATGTTTCTAAGAGGTAAAAGGACAGGACAAACTGGCTTCTCAGACACTAGTTCTTTATGGCAGGAAAGTATCCACAGGTCTGGTGATGGCAGTACTCCAAGCTGACCATCACAGGGAAGTTAGGAAAATGAAGGCAAATGTGGCCTTTAGCTTGAAGAAAATAAGACATTAAAGTAATACATGCTAGAGGCATTACACACTACACGGGTTTAGAGAGAAGGTCATAATCTTTTGGGCAGATTTAAAAGAGCATGTTAACAAGTTAAACACGAAAGTCTTATGAATTTAGAAAGATTGAAAAGCTTCCCATCCTCTCCTACTTGTGTTAGAGATAGGTTTCTCTGAACTGAGAAAGCAGAGCAAAACATTCTCTATCCAGTGAGTGGAAAGCCAGTGGGACAGGTACACACTCTTAAGACAAAATCATAAGGTATGAATATTTATGGAATTCACAAATATTCAATTAAACACAAACGTCTTTAGAAAGACTGAAAAGTTTTCCCTCCTCTCCTACTTATCTGCTACTAGCACATTTGAGTATGTCCCCAGATGTTGAAAAATTAACCCTCAAAGTTATATGATGTGGCTGGTAATTGGACAAAAGACCTTTCAGAGGTAAATGGAATTAGAGCTAGTCATAAAGTGGGGCTCCCTGAAAGCACACGCGGTTTTAGTAGGAGGGGAAGGACTCCAGCTGGTATACTTGCTCTGTCATGTATATGTTGCCCTCTGTCATACATCGATGATGTTAAGAAGGCCTTTACCAGAAGTTACACTGACCTTTCTAACACCTCATTTCAGGTACAAGTACTCTTTCTGACTCTAGGAGAGTGGAGGAAACAGCACCTGATTTAAAAACGTGGATTTCCTCCCAGTTTATCACCCAGCAAGGTGCATCCTATTTCCATCTGTGCTTTTTACCTACCTTCCAGTTTATCAGGAAGTCAGTCTGAAGCTGTCCTTCCTTTTTTTAATACTCTCATGGCTCCTGATGCACTCTCTTTCCTGTGCATGTCCTCTAGGCTTACCAGGCTGTCCTCAAGCCCACTTCCCACCTTGCCCTTGCTCAGCATTCTTCTCTTTCTTTATCTGTCTTTCTTTTCTTTTTTTTGGCTAGGTCTTATTAGTAGTTTATAAACATTCACACCTCTCTGTTTCATGTTCCCTCCTGCTCCTTATTTTGTTTGCATACCATGTCACATTACACAGTTAAAGTTCAGATATTTTACTCTACTTCAGAAAACATACCATTGCTCACTCGTTATCTTGACTATTTCAGCAACATCTCCAGCATCTAGAACAGTTGTTCTCAACCTGTGGGTTGTGACCCTTTGGGGTCACATATTAGATATCCTGCATATCAAATATTTACATTACAATTCATAACAGTAGCAAATTACAGTTACGAAGAAGCAATGAAAAATTTTATGGTTGGTGGTCACAACATGAGAAACTATATTAAAGGGTCACTGCATTAGGAAGGTTGAGAATCACTGCTCTAGAACAACACTTAACATATGAACGGCTCCATAAACACTGATTGACTGAAAATATTTTACAGTATAACTGCCATCATCATGAAGACACCACTCAACCGTAAAAACCTCCAAATCCAGTTTTGCCATGTCTATATTCAACTGCTGCCCTGTAGGCTGATATATTTCCCATTCAAAATGGTTCCTTACGACATTCTATTTCCTTTGCGTCTGCTACTTATTAATTGACGGCCATACTCTAATATCGAATCATAGACACTTCTTTCTTTGTTTGCCTGTTCTCACTATTCACTTCTTTGGCACTTAATCCAGTGTCTCTGTGCAGGTGACTAGGAATCTCTATCTTCAGCTTCATCTCATCTGACCATAGTCCCACTTCCTAATTATCTCCATCTACACATCTGGCTGTACTGCTAGCTGAAAGTAAGTAAAAATATCCACCGAGATTTTCTGAGGTGAGGCTGACTTAGTTTCTTGGTGAAACGCTGATATTTAGAGACCCTCACCCATCAGGCAGTTCCATGATTGCGTGTAGCACTAAAGGACAAGCAAGCATGTCTGAAGTAAGCACTGGTTGAGACACATCTTTCTGATGCTCTACACCTTTACAAACAGCGTTGGAAACAGTAGGGCTGTCACAGATCTACTTCAGAGTTCTACTTAATTCTCCATTTATTTTTGCCTTGTAAACTTTATTTTTGTTACAGGAAGAACTCAAAAAAGTGACTGTCCCCCTTACAAATGACTGTGTGAAGACCTAGAGCATTTATTCATTGGGTTTTTTTCTGTAAGTGGCCATATCAGAACCAGATTCCTCTATTTACTCTCTATTCATCTGCTTTTAAAAAGGAATTAAGCATTTTGGTTAAAAAGTAAAAACTGCTTTCTTCCCTATTTTACTGGTTTTGAAGTCAAGAGTCGAGGAAAATGATTAAAATGATTAAAATACAACTTGCCAAAGCTAATTATAATAACTAGCTCATGATTATTTACCAAAACTGGAGCATGGCAACCCACTGGCACTTTCAGGTGTCCTTACCTGCACAAGTGTGTCCAGCGTGAAGATGTGCTCCCCTCTGACATTGTAGAACTTGACCATGGCACTCTTCAGAAGAGGACCATTGGGCAGCTCACTCAGCTGGGCCTGCTGCTCCATCCCAGCAACGGCCAGTAGGTCTCCCTGTGTACACCACTGGGCCACCACCTCTGAAACCACACAAAAGGGTCAATTAGCATGAGAACACAGCCATCCTCAATAGCCACATCACTGTGTCCTCAGCAGCTTAGAGCACACCTCCTAAACAAAGCCATCAGCGGCTCTTCCTCTTTCTTTCATGAAGGAACATTTTGTACAAGATAGTAATACTCAACTAAAAACAGGTTTAATATGGATAGGGACTGCTGTTCCTCGGAACATAATAGATCATGGTAAAAAACAGATCTAAGAATATTGGTATGTTAAAGCCAGTTATAGAAACGTGTGCCTCTAATCCCAGCTGCTTGGTAGGCTAAGGCAAAAGGGTCACAGGTGTAAGACCAGCCTGGGCTACATAGCAAGATCTAATTATTAAAGTACACACAGAGATATATACATACACATAAATATATAGGATGAAAAAGATAAATGCTGGAATGTTAACTACCTACCTCAGTATCATCACCCCACAACACAGCTGTTAACTCTTCCTGAGTAAGGAAAGGCCTATGGCTGAGTCCTGTTCCATCAGGGCTCTCCTACTGTGGTGTCCTTCATCTATGGCTGAGTCCTGTTCCATCAGGGCTCTCCTACTGTGGTGTCCTCCATGCCACAGGTCACTAAGAGTCAACTTAGAAATTATCCCATTAAAGAGTAAGCCAAGACAAACCCAAGTTTACTAATTGATATCTGGGCACCATTGGGCCCATAAAGCTCACACACTGGATGCACGCGGGCACAGGGAGCCCTGACTTCAGTTGAACACCTGTGAGGATGTGAGGGAAAGGGCAAAGGCACTTGGGCTGAGTGGCAGGCAGCACGAGCAGAGAAATCTTCATACCAGAAATGAGATGCCCACCTACAAACGGCCAGTAAATGCTCTGTCTTACTCAAGTATGAACAACTACTTATCTCTTGCAGAAAAGATATAGACAGATAGATAGACAGACAGATAATGATTAGTACTAATAGTTATCACAGCACTTTCCCTTCCCTCAATGCCCTAAAACCACCATTTGGTTATATAGCTCTCTGAAATACAGATTCATTTTGTAGAGAGGTTGGACTAAATCACTGAAGGTGCTCCACCATGACAGAACCCAGGGCTAAATCAGTGCCCAACCTATACCAGGTCACATGTGATCAAACCCCATGTGATGGGAAGGGTTCTGATTCTAAAGCCAATGCGCTCTGTGGTCACTGAACTTCTTTAATTCCCCGAGGCAAGTCAGCCTCCCAGAGCTTTCTCACTGAGTCAGCACAGAGCAGAAACCAGGAAATGGCGCTAAGCTCATCGTTATGAACAGACCAGAGAAGGCTGTAAGCAGCTGAGACCACGCAGCCACCAACAAACAAGATTTCTCACATGAATTAAACTGATACCAGAAAACAAAAAGTAATTTCAAAAATTAAGTAAATACCGTGATTAACAAGACTTTCAATGTAACAGGAGAGGAAACCTAAAAGACAGTGTGCTCTGCACACCGGATGCCAGACTGTGTCTAGAGAAAAGCCTGCTCATGATCATGAGATTGAAATGCCCTTCTCTAAATACTAGCATTCTGTACACAAAGAAACTAGAATAAAGCTGCAACAGGATGGGCCCTGACCACAATACTAAAAAAGCAGGAAAAAAAAAAGATGACAATGTTCCTAAGGTTCCTCATCTGACCCACCCAGCTTAGTGGGTGGTTGAGTAACTGTACCACTCTTTTTTTCTTTTTTAAGATTCTGTGAATTTTGACACAAAATGAATTTTAAAACTAGAAAGCAAGCTGTGGCCTCTGCAGCACTGGCATGGCTACACAAGGCCTTCAGACTGCTCAGAACCAAGGCAAGCTGGTGCTGAGAATTCAAGTGATCTGTGTGTAGAGGTGAGAGTGAGTCTAGGTCTTTATGAACAAAGCCCCAGGAATGTCATTCGTGTAGGTGCAAAGACAAGCTGAGAGTTGTCATCTGCCAAGGTGAGGTCCTCTTACCAACACTGTCACTTCATGTTCTGGCAAAGAAAGAACTTGTAACATCAAGGGATACAACAGAAAGTATTGGTTCTCTGAGATTCAGCAGGGCCCAGTTATGCTCCACTCACTTACCTCACGAAGCCCTGAAAACAAAAACAAAAACAAAACAAACAAACAACCTGGAATTTTGCACTGTAACGAAGGTTCTGAGTTCTCTAGAGGGGCAAGGTTCCTGAGATTGCAATTTGAAATGGTCATGAATTGATGAGGAAACAAGAATAAGAGGAAGTATCCATTTGACTGCTACATAAACAGAATAGACATAACATTTCTTTTCAGTTTTTTTTAAATAAATTATGCTTATCACTTTAAAAAATAATTTCCAATGCTTCTTTCCAAGATTCTTATTAATATGTTTTAAATCTCTAAGGAGGCTATTTAGAATAAAAAGGCTATTTGGAAGCAGCCTAAATAAATGTTGTTTGCAGAAGCCCCTTTTTGCTTTTACTGCAGCTCTTGGCATGCAGGGGCCTGGCAAGCCTCAAAGCATCTAACTGGTCTGTTCCCATACTTCACCTACCTTTCTCAAGGACTTCAAATGTCTGGGCATTTGGGCCTTTTACAAATTCTACATAAAGAAAAACAGCAGATTCACACTATTCTTCTTGTCACGGTTATCTTTAACTGTCAACTGATGCAGCCCAGAGTCATCTGAGCAGAGTCTCACCTGAGGGACAGTCCTATGTGAATGTCTGCGGGGGATTTTTTTTTTTTTTAAGGTTTTCCTTCTAAGACAAGGTTTCTCTGTGAAACAGCCTTGGCTGCCCTGAAACTCACTCTGTAGACCAAGCTGGCTTCAAACTAATAGAGATCTCTGTCTCTACCTCCCCAGTACTGGGATTAAAGGCATGGGTCATCACTCCCGGCCTGTGGGGATTATTTTGATTAATACTTAAACGTGGGGAGATCTAGCCTATTGTGAGAGGCACCATTCCCTGGGCAGATGGGCCTGGGTTTTTACTGAAGCCTGTCTGCAAGCCAACAAAAAGCATTCCTCCAGTCTCCTGCTTCAGATGCCTGCCTGAGTTCCTGCCCTGACTTCCCTCTGTGATGGACTGCGACCTGGAAATACAATGCAAATAACCCTGACCTCCCCTAAGTGCTTTTGGTCAGTGTTTAACACAGCAACAGAAAGAAAACTAGAATATTCCATAAGCCAATCTTACGACCTTCAAAAAGAGGTAGCCAAGACTTAGCCGAAAAAGAATGGTGCCATATACACTTATAACACCATCTGGGCGTCTGAGGTCAACATGGCCCTCTGTCCCTTAGTTTTCTATGGTAAACAGTTGATTTTTTTTTTTTATTAACCAAGAGATAAATGTATATTTGTGTGTACATGTGTGCATATATGTGTATGTGGACTGATAGAAAGGGGGAAAATAATTACTATGTTATGGTAACATAGTAATCATAGGAAAAGTCCTCTTTTAATTTTTTTTTAATTTATTTAACTTTATTCTTTTTGTGCATTGGTGTGAAGGTGTCAGAATTCGTGGAAATGGAGTTGCAGACAGTTGTGAGCTGCCATGTGGGTGCTGGGAACTGAACCCGGGTCCTGTGGAAGAGCAGACAGTGCTCTGAATCACTGAGCCATCTCTCCAGCCCCCTTAATTTTTGTTTTTAATTAAGAAGGTTTTGTTATTTGATTCCCTTTTCTCTTTCAAAGGCTGGGGAGACAGCCCAGCCAGTTAAGCATCAGCATCTGAGTCAGTCCCCACACGACAGGGACTTGCCAGGTGTGGTGGGCATGCTAGTAACTCACTGCTAGAGGTGGCAGAGACAGGTGAACCCCCCCAGATCAAGCCAGGTCGAACTGGGGAGTGCTCAGCCAACAAGAAACCCCATCTCAAAGAAAGCAGATACTATTTCTTTTTGTTTGTTTGTTTTTGTTTTTCGAGACAGAGTTTCACTGTGTAGCCTTGGCTGTCCTGGACTCACCATGTAGACCAGGCTGGCCTCAAACTCACAGCTATTTGCCTGCCCCTGCCTCCTAGAGTGCTGGGATAAAAGGCTCAGTAACCAATTGGTTTCCCAAAGTGAGGGGAACAAGGACTATTTCTAACAGGAACTCAATGAAGATACCTGATAAAACAGGATCAGATGAATGGGGGGAAGGCCCCCCCCATCAGTGGACTTGGAAAGGGACACAGTGGTGATGAGGGAGGGAGGGAGGGACTGGAAGGGAATGAGGGTTCGGGACACGGCTGGGATACAGAATTAATAAAATGTAACTGATAAAAATAAAATAAAATAAAAAAAAAAAGAAAAAAATAATAAAAAAAAAAAGGCATATGCCATCATGCCTGGCTTAGCAGATACTATATTTCTGTATAGAGGATAACACCTGGCATTCACTGGGATCCATACATAATCACAGAAATGTGAACATATGTACACACATATTAAAAAAAAATAGAGGGGGGGTTATTTCCCCTTTTCTCTGGGGAAGAGAAAGGCACAGATATGCTACATGAGGAAGGTGGCAACACATCTACACTAGCCCATCCACAGAAGAAACGCATCTCAAAAACTCCTTGATTCTCAGAGAACTCAATGAAATGATGAATGAAAGGGGCAATTCTTGGCCTGAGGAAATAGCTCAGTCAGTCATTATGAGTGCTGGGTGGGTGGGTGGGGGAGGGAGGCAGTGTCTACAAAATGAAAAACAAACAAACAAACAAACAAACAAAAACCGCTGAGCACCCTGGGAAGATGGTGGGGCATCTTTTGTTCCCTGATACCTATGGGAAGCAATGTGAAGGTCTCTGGAAGCCAATTTTACCACCTAGAAATGTGCTACCACCACCAATGTCAGAGAATACCTGAGCTCATGACTCAGGCATTTTTTTAAATAATAACAACAAAATCATACCAAAGCCCATCTCCTGCTCCTTGTGCACTAAGCAGAAGTCTGAGGTGAATTACTCAGCCAGCTGTATCCCAAGGTAGAACTAACTCCTCAAGGCAGACACCAATCTCTGTTACCTCCAGAATCACAGCAGAAAACTAACCAGGACAGGTGATGCAGAAGAGGCTGGTCATAAAGACAGGGGTGGTTGGGGAATAGCTGCACGTGACGGGAGTTACCATGCTGGTAATAAAAGGTATCACGAGTTACCTTTCTCCCTGGGAAAAGTTCTCTGAGACAGTACAGAAAGACCAAGGGATCAGAGACCCTTCAGCTTTTCATGAGACCCTGAAGAGACAAGACTGTTTGCCAAAGAATCAGGGACACAGCATCTTTAATAATCCTAAACTGCAAAATCTGAATAATCTCAGTGTCTCTGTCCACCAGTTTTTCTCATAGTATTGTCATAAAGTAATAACTATGCCATCTTTGGTCTCACAGTGCTTGTTTCTTTCCATTATTTACTAGCACAAATCATAAGAAAAGAATAATAATAAATTTTATAAATAAGACCTATTGTTGCTGTTCATATCACACGTAAGACTGAATCTAAACCACTCTGATATCAGATCGGAAACAAATATCCTGACAAGAGAGGAAAACTATTACTTAGATAGATTAACTAGTAGACGACACTAGTTCAAGTGAACTTAACATTCTGAAATCACGATGAGACAGCGCCGCACACAAGCATACAACTACCCCAGCCACAACACAAGTAACTGAAAACACTGCAAATTAGATTGAGAATTCTCACAGGTGATGACTATAATACAAAATTTGTTTTTTAAAAATGGAGTTTAAACACAGCACATTTAAAGACTAATTTGGTTAACTTATTGTTTTCCTATTCCCATAATGCACACTTGATAAGAAAGTATTAGAGGTGTTGATAGACATAACAAATAATACATTCAAGGAGAAGATAGATAGATAGATAGATAACACAGAGATAAATAAAAAAATAGGCACAGACATAAGCAAGTCGGTAAAAGAAAATTAAAACAATCTGTAAAGAATAAACAGCAATGAATGGTAATTACATTGTTTTGAACTGTAACCAGATATCTGAGAGAACAAAATTCAAGATTCTACAATGAGAGGCAGATCACAGGAAATCAGCAACAACGGTTAAAAGTTTAAAACTAGAATTTTTGAAGAAAAATATATAACTTTAGACTAGGAGATCCAAGAAGGAATTTAAAATGGACAGTCCTATTTTTAACTCAACAGAAAACAGAACATTCAGAAAAAAATGAACAAACTTGCACAAGAATTTAAGTGTGTCAGCAACAGAAAAACACACACGCAACTCCCTAGGAACTCTCTAGGCATGAATGAAGACTTTGCATAGGTTTCGTCCCGGGGAGCTTACAGACATTCATTCCTTACAGATGCAGTTCTGAAACAGCAATGGGACACCTCAGAATGAGTACAATCAGCTTAAGAATATGCTATAATGTGAAAGCAGACTTAGTAGGTGCACTACACTGCTGCCAAGAGTGTGATGTGCAGACATGACTCATCACATCCCCGTGGTGCCTGGAGAGCCTAGAGAATCAGCAGCTGCTGCCATGGCAATGGCTCTTCATGATGGCCAGCTTCAGACAGTAACCAGCTGAACAGAAAATTGGTCTCTCTCCCTATTCAGATGACAGTATGTCCCTGTGGTATCAAAGACCACAACCAGCCTAGCCTTACAATCTAATTTTTTTTTTTTTAACTTTGACCCACTGAATCTTAAAGAAGTAAGATTTTTCTATTTTTTTGCAAAAAGTCTACCAAGGTCATTATGTCTTTAGTAATCTTAAACTTGATACTTGTCCCCAACAGAACCCCATGATTCTACCTAGCGGAAAGTACAACAGAGAACTCCATCCCTATCCCCACTAACCTTCTTTCCCTACTACCTGGTGTCTGGGGGGTGGTTGGAAGGGAGTTAGAAGCATTTAATGATTCTAAATAAAGTAGGTTTATTAAAAGAAAAATCAAGGCCAGTAATTTTTCTCTTGTGAAAATGTTTCCTTACAGGAAGGTATCAGCACTTCTTGCCCTTCCTGTATATGACAGTCTGGAACCTCCACAGGTCTTTCCAGGTAACTCTACTGCACAATGATCAGTTCCTTAATAAGCTTGCCAAAACTGTGTAAAAGAACAACTTGTGTACCATCTGCTGCCTCAGAAGTGACAGGTGCTGCTATCTGAGGAAATGACAGTCAGATGTAAACACAGTCAACATCAGGCCATCCCTGTCAGCGTGGAGAGAGGAGAGGTGAAGATGCAGACTGGGTATCAGGAACCCAGATTACCCGATTACTGGACATAAGAGCAGCTGCAGACTTGTCAAGATGCACGGAGGAGCTCAGCAAAGTGACTCCACTAAGCCCAACAGGCACTACAGGTAGAGCAGCAACCCAGGTGGGCAGGTGTGCACAGGGGGCAGGTGTGCACGGGCCCCCGCTGTGGGGTTAGGGAATGATGTATTTTGTACCTTTCAGCCCCGATCGGATGACAGTGGGAGACAAGTCATCATAGTTGTTCATTAAGCTGATGTCTCCGGAAGTGAAGCTGACGGTGAGCAGAGGCTTGATGTTCTGCACAGGGATGGGGTATGCTGCAGGACCATCTGTAGAAACACAAGGGCTAAGTGAAAAGCAGACAATGAGCACACAACCTGATCCAGGCGTCTATGGCTGCACTGTTCCATGGTGCTGACTGGGCTACTGTTCTTTTTAATTTTTATTTTATTATTTTTCACAATTTATTCACTTTGTACCCTGATTGCAGGCCCCTCCCTCATCGCCTCCCAGTCCCATCCTTCCTCTTTTTCCTCCTCTCCCTTCCCTAGTCAACTGAAAAGGGGGAGTCCTCCTCCCCTACTATCTAGTCTATTAGTCTCATCAGGACTGCCTGGATCCTTGTCCTCTGTGGCTTGGCAGGGCCACCCACCAGTGGTCAAAGAGCAGACAAACGAGTTCATGTCAGAGACTGCCCTGCTGGCCTTACTAGGGAACTCACTTAGAGACCGAGCTGCCTATGGGCTACGTCTGAGTAAGGGATCTAGATCCTCTCCATGCATGGTCCTTACTTGATCCATCAGTCTCTGCAGGTCCCCCTGGGCCCAGATTTTTGGCTTTGCTAGTCTCTTTGTGGAGCTCCTGTACTCTGAGTCCTTCTATCCCTCCCCACCCCATCCCATCCCCTTCTGCCATAAGACTCCCTGCACTCTGTCCAAAGTCTGGCTGTGAGTTTCAGCATCTGCTTTGATACCCTGCTGGATGGAGTGGGGTACAGAGCTAAACAGAAAATTCTCAACAGAGGAATATCAAATGGAGAAACAAAGAAATGCTCAAAGTCCTTAGTCATCAGGAAAATGCAAATGAAAACAACTCTGAGATTCCATCTTATACCCATCAGAATGGCTAATCAAAACCTCAAGCAACAACATATGCTAGCAAGGATGTGGAGGAAGGCGAACCCTCCTTCACTGCTGTTGGGAGTATAAATTTGTACAACCACTTCGGAAATCAATCTGGCGCTTTCTCAGAAAACTGGGAACAGCCCTACCTCAAGACCCAGCTATACCATTCCTGGTCATATACTGGAAAGATGTTCCACCATACAAGAAGGACATATGCCCAACTAGCAGCTTTATTCGTAATAGCCAGAATCTGGAAACAACCTAGATGTTCCTCAACTGAAGAATGGATACAGATATCGTGGTACATTTACACAATGGAATACTACTCAGCTACTAAAAACAAAGAAATCAATTACTTTTCTATTGCAATGAGAAAATACCATGACTAATGCAATGTATAAAAAAAAACCATTTAATTTGAGGCTTACAGTTGCAGAGGGTTAGAGTTAGCAAGCAGGCAGGCAGGTGTTGAGAGCTTGCATCCTTGATGCATAAGTAAGAGGCAGAGACAGCTCACTGGGAAAGGAGTGGGCTTTCTGAAACCTGAAATCCCATACCCAGTAACATACCTTCTCCAAGGCCACACCTCTTAATCCTTCCCAAATAATTCCATCAACTGGGGATCCAGTATTCAAATGTAAGTGCCTATGGGGGCTATTCTCATTCAAACCAACACAATATCCTAAAAGTTGTCTAGTAATACAGATCACACTCTACCTGGAATGCCACCAAGTGAAGCAAGAACTGCAGCACTCAGGGGCCACACTGTGGGGCACCAGCATCGGAAGCTGGAATGAAAAATAGGATGCAGAATTGCAGACCCAGAGGTGACTGAGACTGAGAACATGTGTGAGTTTATTAACACATGTTAACGTATTATGTGTTTCTTTTGATATCAAGTATAAATTACTTAAATGTTGTATAACATAAAGAATGGTGGGAAAAGGGATAAAAAATGTGGTCTAATGCACACAGTAATAAGCTTCACTGAGTGTCAGAGGCAATAAGCAGGCAGTATTAGTTCCTTAAGGTTTTTACCACAGGAGAGAGCAAATTTACAGAAGAGAACAGAGCCCAGATATGATTCATAAATATTTACCGTGTGTGGATGATCTGACCAGCAAGGGAACTGTTTGGGAAGCTCTGGGAATGGTCTTGTTAGCAGGCACAAACTAGCTCATCCACACATTACTTGCGAAAGTAAATGTAGGGCTGCTCAGTGGTTAAGAGCACTCACTGTTCTTCCACAAGACCTGGGTTTGATTCCCAGAACCTACATGGAAGCTTACAACCATTTTTGTAACTCCAGTACCAGGGATCTGATGCTCTCTTTTGGCTTCTGTGGGCAGCGAATGCATGTGGTACACAGACACAGATGCAGATAAAACATCCATACATATAAAATAAATGCATTAAAAGCTGTTCAAGTAAAAACCTCTCTGAAGTTCTGGCTAGTCAGAACTCTCAGAAGCTTCTGTAGGTGTCTTAGTCGCGCTGAACTCATCTCCAATAGCTGGTCAGGGTGCCCCACACATTCGCAGGGTGGGGAACCCCAGACTACATCCCTTTCTCCACTCTTAAGCCAGTGCCTCATACCACTGCCGCACTCAAATACTGCTACTTCTAAAAGGCAAATGTGTGCTACCCCTAAGGCACCCCACTGCTTCTAAGAAGTGCACCTGGGTTAGAGAAGTGTCAGGCACACTCCTGCCTCAGATCAATGTTAGACTCATTTTGTAACCTTGGTCTTTGCATCCTATTTCCTCCTCTAAGAAAATAATGATGAGTAAATCTGGGATCCTACTTACTAGACAGGATTTCCGTTTGAAGACAAGCTATCTACGTTTTATAGAAACTGACATTTTTATTCTGAAGCTGCCGAAATACGACAAACACTTTTATCAAGAATGTGTCCCATCAGGATGGGATAGTTACCTCCCCAATGGATTTGTGGGTGTTGTACACACTTCTCCTAAGACCTACTGACCTTCAGTTAATGCTTTCTGGAATGGCAAAATGAATCTTTCTTTTACACAACTGAAGCTAACCCACCAGCTTTAAAACCCCTAAGGATTTGGTCATACCACATACTAAATAACTTGTTAATAGTAACAGTTTTTCATGTGCAATGAAAACTTATTCCTGCTAAGCAGCTAAGTCTCACAAAACCCCAAGGACAAGAGGAGGCGTAAGTCTCATTTTATGTCTAGAAAAACCTGAGCATGTGGAACACAAGCACCTCAGCCAGGATAGTGAGAGGAGGGTAGCAGGGAAGACTCATCACAGAGAGAGAAGCCAGTTCTGCTGCATGTCAGCATAAGAGCTTCTCCAGTGACTCAGATAGCGTGTGTGAGGTGCTATCAAGTGACGTCACTCTCTTTCAAAATGTTCTCTCTGCCACATGCAATAGAAGTACAGGCCAGAAGCTGGAAACGGCCCAGATGCCCCTCAGTTGAGGAATGGATACAGAAATTGTGGTACATCTATACAATGCAATATTACTCAGTGATAAAAAAAAACAAGGAAATCATGAAATTTACAGGTAAAAGGTGGGAACTGGAACAGATCATCCAGAGTGAGGCATCCCAGAAGCAGAAAGACATACAGGGTGTATACTCACTCATAAGTGGATACTAGACATATAATATAGGATAAACATACTAAAATCTGTACACCTAAGGAAGCTAATCAGGAAGTACAAGTCTGGCTAAGATGCTCAATCTTCATTCAGAAAGGCAAAGAGGATAGACATTGGAGGAGGGAGAAAACAGGGAACAGGACAGGAGCCTACCACAGAGGGCCTCTGAAAGGCTCTACCCTGCAGGGTATCAAGGCAGATGCTGAGACTTACAGCCAATCTTTGGGCAGAGTGCAGGGAATCTTATGAAAGAGTGGGAGATAGTAAGACCTGGAGAGGACAGGAGTTCCACAAGGACAGCAACAGATCAAAAAAGTCTGGGCACAGGGGTCTTCTCTGGAACTGATACTCCAGCCAAGGACCACTCATGGAGATGGCCTGGAACCCCTGCACAGATATAGCCTATGGCAGTTCAGTATCCAAGTGGCCTCCATAGTAATGGGAAGAGAGACTGTCTCTGACATGAACTGATTGGCCTGCTCTTTGATCACCTCCCCCTGAGCGGGGAGCAGCCTTACCAGGCCACAGAGGAAGACAATGCAGCCACTCCTGATGAGACTTGATAGACTAGGATCAGAGGGAAGGGGAGGAGGACCTTCCTTTTCAGGGGACTGGGAGAGGGACACGGGTGGGGAAGAGGGAGGGTGGGATTGAGAGGGGAGTAGGGAGGGAGGTACAGGGGGGATACAAAGTGAATAAACTGTAAAAAAGTACAGGCCAGCGAGGTTACCTTGAGGAGGAGAATAGTCATCTGAGTCTGTGTCGCTCTCACTGCTGTCCTCCACCAGAAAGATGGGGTAATTCCAGGACATGCTCAGGATGCCATCAGATTCATGCAGGAGGACATGGGCTAGCATTCTGCCATGGCAGTCCATGACGATCACCTGCCCATCTGCTGTGCCAAACAACACCTGCAACCAAAGAGTAGGACCCTTGAACAAGTAGGAGTAAATCTCAACCTTAATTTGTTTTAGAAGGACAAAATACATGCATAACTAAAAAGAAAACCCAATGAAAACTGAGGGTGACAGGGCAACTGGCTTGGTTTCTTTCAAGTTGCTGTGATAAAATACCCTACAAAACCAACTTCAAAAGGTCTCAGTTGCAGGCTACAGTGCCCCACAGTGTAGAAGTCACAGTGGCAGGGGCTTGCATGGTCAGCTCATTTCCCCCATTTATACTGTCCAGGGTCACAATCAAGAGTAATGCAACAGTGGGTGGATCTTCCTACCTCAATGCAATCAAATAATCTCTCACATGCTGAAATGTGACAGCAGAATAATGAATATATTATGCTATTCATATATTTTCAAATACCAGAAAACCCTGCTTTCCTGTTTTTGTTTCTTTTGTCTTCTGGCTAAAAGAGAGGGGCTAACAAAAGATACTCATTTTTCTGGAAAATAAAGATGCAGTAGAAATTCATTATTATAATTCTCTGTAATTAACAAGAAATGTTTATGCCTGAGCAATGAGAAAATACATTTGGTCATGTTAAGCATGTTATCTTGTCATATTCGGAAAATAAGATGCTCCTAAAGTAACTTTTTAATTAAAAAGTTTAGATGACTTATAAAATAATGGGTTTCATTAATATATTCTCATACATGTTTAAGTTTCCCTGAAGAAGGTTTTAATGTTTAGAATTTTTTCAGAGATAATGACATTAATCAGTTAACAAAAGTATGCAGTGCTGTGTGGATGGCGTTAACATATTCACTGAATGCTTACTTTGGTACTAAGCATGATGTTAAATCCTTTATCACAATCAGGAAGTGCTGGCCCATGCTGGAATGGATCTCAGAGGAGCCTGTCATCTCAGTATACATAGGACTACTCCTGAGAGGTTTTCTTTGATTTCCCAGATCCCAGAGTACACTAACTACGTGTGGGAAGCAAAGGGTGTAGGCAGGCACACATCAGAGCTGGCAAACTCTCAGGGAAGATTCTGTGGGTGTCAACTCCTCACTGAGAGTAGCATGGGGCATGCCATGGTTGTTAGAAACAATGCTAGACATAAATTTGTCACCAGCTGAACATCACAGAGGAGCCTTGGGTCCTGGGAAAGATGGTGAGTATTACCACCTGTTTTGTGACAGTCTCTAGGCATCTTGCATCTGATACTGTTACAGACTTTGTATTTTTGTGCCTAAAGGATTGAGAGATTTTATGATTGACATCACTTCTTGCTGTGACAGCATGCCACTCATCTATATTTCCCAGACACAAACAGCTTAAGGGAAACCACATAACCTAATGAAGCCACGAAAGAGTCAAACCAGGGATATCTGACTACAAGGGCTAGGATTCACATATACGCAGAGATTTTTCAACATGGGATCCTTTTGCTCTTGAGATACTGTGACATGCACCTCTGCAGCTGACTCTGCAGTTATATCCCTGGCATCTCAGTGATCTCTGGGTATACAGTGGTGAATATTTTTTTATGAAATGAATTAATTAAAATTAAGGACAGCAGTAATTTTAAGACATATGGATGAATGACTGACTACAAGGGAGGATACATTTTTCCTTAAGAAGCAACAAGCTTATGGAATTTGTATGGCTGTTTTTACAATAAGCCAATCATTCATTAAATAGTGTTTTGCTGTTATTTTTGAGACAGGGTTTATATAGCCCAGGGTAAATTCAAACTTGTAAGTCTGTTGCCACACTTTCCAGAGTTCTGTGACAACAGGCATGTGCCATCATGCCAAACATTCCTTTAAACATTTTATTGAGTAAGGGCTGGAAAGATGTCTCAGGAGTTAAGGGCACTGACTGTTCTTCTAGAGGACCTGGGTTCAATTCCCAGCACCTACATGGCAGCTCACAACTGTCTGCAACTCCAGGATCTGACACCCTTACACAGACATGTAGGCAAAGCATCAATGCACATAAAATAAACATAAATAAAAAATTTTAACCTCATCATCTATAATTGAATGAAAAAAAAATCCCCCAGAAGGAATGATGAATTCATCAGTGCATTAAAGGTAAACATAGACAGAACTATTAGGAAGAGAGAAATTTATCTTGGCTGCCAACAGAAAAACCCAACATCTGATGGCGTGTCTACAGGGTATTCAAGCAACACAGGCACAATGATGGAAAGCAAGAACACAGATGAGACCTGCTGAATTCTACTTGAAACAGGCAGCGACTCAATGAAAGTTTAAGCTACTCAATGAAAGTTTGCATCAAAAAGCACAGAACATGTTTTCTTACACTTTCAACAGACAGGTTTCCAAAGAAAAACGGTGTGGGAATCCCACGCAATGCTAATGGTATGGACTGTGTCCATGGAGCATGTTTTTCTTTTTGTCTCCGATATTCTCATGTGCCTTCATGCAAAGCGAAGGGACATTTACTAATGAAGACTTTACTAATGAAAACAACTCATGAGCAGATGACGGCAATTCTTCAAAAGTACTCATGACTAATATATGTCAATCCTGAAGAAGTCTAAGCGTGCTTACTGTTATGGGATGGCCGTAGTAGTCTCAGTGGCACCTTCTTTGCCATGTGACTGTCTGGCCCCCTTATGAGGACACAGATGTCAACAGACTGAATCTATCTACCAAATACACATGCTGGTAGCAATCTGAACTGAAGCCTATAGGAGGAGGTTAAGTCTACGTAATGTCACAAGAACGCTACTCTCATGGTGGGATTAGCACCCTTCTAGAAGGAAAAGAGATGCAAATTATATTTTCTCCATTTCTACCTGCAAGCACCAAAGAGAGGCAATGTGGTACATAGTGTCAGCCAACTGCAAGCCAAAAGGGGTCCTTACCAGTAGTCAAACTGCTGACACCTTTATTTTGACCTCCTCAGCCTCCAGAAATACGAGGAATTGTTGTCTGTTCAGCCAACCGATTTACAGGGCTTTGCTCTGGCAGCCTGAGCTGAAATCTGAAGGATGGGAACTTTGTGTATCAACATGTGTCTCCCCATAATCAGTTACTGTGCATGAAGCTCAGCAACGTGTCTGCAAAAGGCAGAAGACGCCTCTGCATTTAGTGACACTCGGCTTCTATTTCAGAAAGAACAGAGAACAGCTAGGAGAACAGGCACATCAGTCTTTAAAGTATAAGACTGGCGATTTAACGAGTGACTGCTATTTAAAATCCACACCAAAGCAAGACAGAACAAAACACCACCTCCAAGAGCCCACTAGGAACTCTTTCCAACTACTGTGCCCACTGGAAGGCAGTCCACTACCGAGATGGACTGGAAGGGAGAAGAAGCCCTCCCAGCCCAGATATCAACAGTGACTGAGAAAGTGACTGTTTTGAAACAAGTATGTCACAGATAACTGAAGAACACTAATACAACATGAAATCAGATTTGAGGGGAAAAAAGAAAAACCTCCATCACAAGTTCTTTTCACACCTAATCACTTTAAACGAGACAACGCCTTTGTGAAAAAAGACTTGAGGAGAACCAGACAGTGCAATAATCATGAATGCACACGTGGGAAGACATCAGTCTCTGCCCACAGTCCTAGCCAGGTAAGTACACTAAGGAACTGGTCCTGGCGCTTCTTCCTGCACAGCAGTCTCTTCCAAGCTTCTCCTCATCTTGCTGTTCAAGGTAAGGCCTGACTCTCTTCTTTCTCAGAACACAATCATGCCAATTGCCTCACAGACCTGAGCTATATTCAATCCCTTTGCATGGCCTCTCTCCTGGGCCCTAGAATCACATATCCAACTGACACCTGCTGTATTTCCCCTAGAAGTGCCAAAGGCCCTTCCATGTCAGCAATATATCCAAAGAGAAGCACATGTTCCTGCCTTCACCTAGAGCAAACAAACAGATTGGCTCCTTGGCAGTAAAGACTGTTTCTTTGCTTAGGCTCCAATGTCCATGTGGTACACACCAGATACACAGGTGCCTCATAGAAGGGCTTCAGGGTTCTCCACAAAGAACTGATCTGACGCTAACCATAGCCTTCACTGAACTCTGAACTCTATTCTGGTTTTGGGTCAGTCTCCATCATACATCTTGAGGCAGTCTGCACCCCAGAATGTCACACGGTTCTGTGAAAAGTGACCAGTGACTATTACAAGTTAATTTCTGCAAAAATCATTGGCTTAGGCCAAGCATGGTGGCGCTTGCCTTTACTCCCAGTACTGAGGAGTCAGAGACCAACAGATCTCTATGAGTTTGAAGCCAGCTTTGTCTACAAAGAGAGTTGCAGGATAGCCAGGGCTACACAGAGAAACCCTGTCACCAAAAAACAAACAAACAAACAAACAAACAAATCACTGGCTTTTAGCCTAGTCTTTTTTTTTTTTCTTTTTTTTTTTTGGGGGGGGAAGGGGGGTGGAGACAGGGTTTCTTTGTGTAGCTTTGACTGTCCTGGACTCATTTTGTAGACCAGGCTGGCCTCAAACTCACAGAGATCTACCTGCTTCTGACTACTGAGTGCTGGGATTAACGGTGTGCACCACCATTGCCTGGCTTAGCCTAGTTTTTCAACCAATCAAACTTTAACTATTTTCTTTTCTTCTTTAAAGTAAAACCTAACATTTGTATCTTGCCCTAGGAGTGCCCTCCCAAACATTTTCTTCCAACTATTTCTTGATGTTTCCTATGCTTCTGGTGAGGGTAGGCATCAGCATCAATGCTATCTCTGCATTTCAATCACCTTTCAGCTGGAAATATAAACTACAAGGCAGTTTTTTCTTAAGATTTCTGTTATTGCATTTTAAAAAGTATACATAGTATGTAGGTAAGTATCTATGAGTGTCGATGCCCACAGGGACCAGGAGTCAGATCCCCTAGAACTGGACCCGGTCCCCCCTTCTCCTCCTCTTTTTTTTTTTTTTTTTTTTAATGATTTTTTG
>REGO01000033.1:4701435-4735398 GCA_010120015.1 Rhombomys opimus
CTTCTTGCAGGCACTTAGTGCTATAAATTTTTTTTTTTTTTTTAGCAACAATGTGACTTTAGCACGTGTACTGGATAGTTTTACATCAACAGGACATAAGCTAAAGTCATCCAAGAGGAGGGAGCCACAATTAAGAAATGTCTCATAAGATCTGGCCATAGACAAGCCTACAGAACATTTTCTCAAATCGTGATCAATGGGGGAGGGCCCAGAACATTGTGGGTGGTGCTATCCCCTGGCTGGTGGTCCTGGGTTCTATAAAAAAAGGAGATTGAGCCAACAATGGGAAGCAAGGCAGTAAGCAGCACCCTCCATGGGCTCTGCATCAGCTCCTGCCTCCACGTTTCTGCCCTGTGTGAGTTCCTGTCCTGGCTTCCTTCAGTGATGACTATATGATGTGGAAGTGTAAGCCGAATAGACCCTTTCCTCCCCAACTTGCTTTTTGGTCACAGTGTTTCATCACAGCAATAGAAAACCTAAGACAATATGTAATCTCTTCATCTCCATATAGAACTAGTTTTAGATAAGCACAACTGTTACCAGTGGTTTACAGTGAACTGTGAAACCAAGCTCCAACCCCGAGTGGAACAGTGAGAAAATGTAACATCATTTCCAGGACTCTTCTCTTGGAAGGAGCAGCATCTCACCAGTACCTTTATGTCTAGTCACAGTATCATACACATTCTTTAGTAAGACCAGACTGGGTAACTGCAACTCAGCAACTCATGCTTCTACAAACAGCTCTTTATAAGGTAATCACTAGCACTGGAATTAGTTGCTGAAGGAAATACAAGCTTTAGGGCTTGGAGCTGGGGGAAACATAAACATGGCCAAAGTACTCCTGGAAGCCTTAGCCTGATAGTGGCAGAACTGAATGGCCGGCTGAGGACCAGAATGAAAGGGCATCCCTCTTCTTCTTCAGAGAAAGCCTCTGTTCTGATGTGCAACTCACACCAAACTTCCCTCTCAAAGACTTCCCTTGTGGATTTTAGAACAGTGGCCTTCAAAGGAGCTTCAAGGCTTGGCCTAGATATGTTGTATCTAAAGAAACAGTTTCTAAAACTGGGCAGCTGTAAATGAAAGAACTGCTCACCTGACAGACTATTTCCTATTTTATTTTGAAAAGATATGAAATGTAGCTTCACAGCTGACCTGAATCATCATGTCTAAATCTGTGGAGACACCTCTTTGCTACAGAACAGATTACTTCTAAGCTCTCTTAGAGACAAGAGATTACCCTCTCCTGGCCCTCCCCACAGATCCAGGAATGACTCTGTAGGAGTGCTGCACTGCAAAAGGAAACCCCATCTTCATTTTAAGGCGTTAACTAATCTTATATGGAAAGATTCCTTTCCAAAACAGGGAAGGAGTACATGAATCATCACAACTGAGCAAAAGAGTTAGGACTGACTCTTGCCTTTTCCGGCTATCTTCATCCAACCACTGTGCTATTTTGTTTCTGGTTTGGAGTGTTGTGTTTTGCATGTATTCTGAAAAATTTCTTGAGTGCTTTGTGGAAGAAAATGCATTTCTTTAACTGAAACAGGCGCAGCAACTGTATTTGTACACTGTGTTTCACTTTGTTGTTGTTGTTTGTTTTGATTACTTAATTTTGAGAGCAACTATGACCCAGAGCTGGGCACTGCACCCAGAGTGGTGCAGTTTTGGAATCTCTGTTCCCAGGAGAACCACCAATCTGAGACCAGCCTGAGCTGCTGAACAAGACCCTGTTCCAACACACACACAAGAACTCGTAGTTGGTTGTGGTTCTCTCAGGGCTCAGCTGATTAAAGAATCATGAGATAAATTATAAGACACATTAAATAAAAAATCTTTCAGGAAATTTACACTGAACAAATTAAGATGGGAAGAAAACTGCTGGATATTCATCTAAAAGTCAAATTTTGCTAGATTTTCTTCAGATGGATTTTTTAAAAAATACCACAGTCTGATGATGGTCCTTACCTGAATGCCAGTGTCTGGCTAGATGGCTAACCTACACAATCAATTTTCCAGGGATCCACAGGCATTCCTATGGAATTGTTATGGTTATCTTTTCATCCTGCCCAACAATAGCATGTCTGCCCTTGGCACTAAGGGCAAATGTACCTTATTAGAGAGATGAGCTATGTACTGTTCCAGTACAAAAACTATCCCCAACTACACACCAGTCAAAGCCTTTGAGACTTGACCTTGAATGCACCTAACCATAACCTAAGAAAATGCAGAATATCAGCATAAATAGTTTCATTCCCTCCCCTTCTGCCTTTCCTGGCCTTGAGTGGACACTGGCATTGTTTTTCTAAAAACACAAGAAAGGCCATGTTCCTAGAAGGACACTGGCCTCCCTCAAGTTCCTGTCTGTGAACCCTCCAAGTCTCTAAGAGAACTGGTTGTTCTAGCTCACAACCCAAAACAGGGCCCCGTTTCCCCTTTTGTTCCTTCCTACCCTTCATACAGTGTCAATGCGCCCCTTTCTCTTTCCTCATTCTTCCTTTAACTACCCAGTTACCTCTGCACAGATGGCAGAGCGGCTCAAGTCCCTCTGCTGCAGCAGGCACTGCAAGATGAAGCCTGTCCATCTTGTGCTGGCACCAGTGAGTCCTGTAGACTCTGCGGTACTAAGGTCTGGGTCTGTCCTGTCCCACAGTACTTAGATCTTTCTTTCCTACCTAGGGCTGGGGGGTTGGAAGGGAGGTAGAGGCATAAGGAACCCTAAATAAAATTAAGTTTTAAAAAAGTGCCTAAATACTTGGATATATTTTAAATTTTTGTAGCATTTTTTACAGCTGGTAGAGGGGAGGTAGGAGCAGTATTTGAAAGCAGGAGCTACAAAAGACCAGTGACCACGAACTGACCCTGGTCCTGTGTTGTGGCTATAAACATGTTTTTAATCCCAGGTGTGAGGTGTGGGACTGATTCAAATAGTCCACAGCAGCAAACTATCTGCCTCCTGCAGGCTCTGAGAGGTGCTCTTTGCCAGATGCAGACAGTTTAAATCTGAGAACTCTGGAGGGAAAATAAATGCAAGTCCAGAAACTGTGGGGTAGTGTCCAGAAAGAACAAGGCTGCTGCTCCCCCTGCCACCACAGCTCCTGTCACTGTTACTATAGTGAGACAAGAAGTTGGAGATCTCCCCCAAAACAAGGATTGGACTGGTTCCAAGGAACCCGACAACCCTAACCAGCAGGAAGCAGCTAAGAGAACTGTGCCCCTTCTCCCACTAACCATTTCGACCTCCTACCTGGTTTTGGGGTATTGGAAGGTATTCGGATGGAGTAGGGAAAAAGAGATTTAAGAAACGTAAATGAAATAGTTTTAAAAAGCAGAGCCTACAGTCCTGGGTCCTTTGCACAGAACAGGATGCTTCTCAACAGGTGTACACAGTCTACACCAATCCAACAAGCTAGAAAGATCCCAGCATCACTTGGAATCACTCATAAAAATGCAAGTGTACAGAATCATCTTGGATCTCCTTTGTGATGAGCAGCAAACTGGACGTTTGTGTTACTTCAAAGGCATTTTGTTTTTAGAAGCATGTCTTTCTTCCTCCTCATTCAAACTATATTTAACTATATTTTAATAGGTAGTACATTTGAATTAGAATAAGGTAGAAAAGACCCATTATTAGATACTGATTTAGTGATTTACTTGAAACACTGCTTGTACTGCTCATTTCTAAGCAGTATCCTTAGTATGCTTAGAATACAGTAGACCAGTGACCACAAACTGACCCTGGTCCTGTTGCTCCCTGGAATAAAACGAGCCTTAGAGAAACAGTTAAAACAACGGGAAGTTGCCCTTAACAACTTGCTGACTGCCCAGCGTGCTTCTGCTAACCTGCTTGCCTGCCCCACCTTTACAGCTTTAGAGTGATGAGAAAGCAAACCAGACCAGAGACTGAGACCGTTTAATAGCCACCCTGGCTTCGCCCACCAGTGATTTTCCTCTTCCACTCTCATTGGTGTTGGAGTGTTCATTCCAGAAAAGCTCTGAAACACTTTCATGTAGAATAAATCAAAGTTAGCCCGAACTTCCTCTGTCCCGAAGTCAAGCCATTACGATCTGCTGAGGCACAAGTCCCAGTGACTTGGGTACCCTTCTGGAGACGGTCTAGTCAAAAGCCAACAGTTACCATACAGGTTCTTTAACAAGTTAGCTCCTGGCACCAGCAAAGGTCTTCAGCAAAGGCATGGATCACCAGGTTTCAGAGGTTTTTGTTTTTTTTTTTCTTTATAGAGAAATTATTCCAATGCCAGTTGTGGTTGCACCCCTTTTATCCCAGCACTCAGGGAGGCAGAGGCAGGTGATCTGTGATTTTGAGGCCAGCCTGTTCTACAAAGCAAGTAGAGCCAAGACAGCCAAGGCTAGACAGAAAAACCCTGTCTTGAAAAAACAAAAACTCACGTTAAGAAACTATTCCAAAAGTCTGTGTGAGTGATGGAAAAGAGACTACCATTTTCTTTTCCTGTTGGGCTGAGCACGTGGCTTTTGCGTCTTTTCCAGGGAAATGGAAGCCTTTGCCAGAGGACTCACACCCTACAGGCTCACAAGGAGGTAAGTGGAACTGTGGGGTCAGCCAGCCCATACAGATGTAGGGAGATGTTCCTACAGTGAACGTAAATCTGCTGCAAAAATAATAAACAGTCATCAATACCTGTAGAAGCAATCCCACATTCAAGTGGTCTGTCCTTCTCCCAAACCCCAGAAAACAGAGGAAAACACATGTCAGGACTTCTCAGAATTGCAAAAGCCTCACTGCTTCACTATCCTGGATCCATGTAGAACCTATAGATTTCCTTGTCGATCATATCTGTTACTTTCTATGTATTCCATCTGTTGGCTATTCACACCAACTTGAGCAGATGGAAGGAATCCTTTGTAGGCCCTCAAAGGCATGAAAGTGGCCAGGACCCCACCTGCGGAGCTCCAAGCAGCCAAGCTCTGGACACCAGACTTCCCTAGCAGCTCTAATTGTCATTTTCTAACTGTTCTTTTCTAACTGTTCTTCCCAGCCCTGACGTAGGACAGTGCCCAGACCCCAACTTACAAGAAAAATCCCACCAATCCCTGAAAAAGAAAACGCATGAATTCCTGAGCTCAGGACTTGAAATTTTACTAATCCTCAGCCTAGAAAGCTCTGAACCCTAAGAAATCCTATATAAGCCCTGGCTACTGTTTGGTTCCCTGCTGTCTTCTCTCAGGAGCAGAGGCAGCCACCCCTGGATTCCTCTCCTCTAGTAAATCTCTTTTTGAGATTTGCTGCTTGGTATGACTCTCTCATTGGAAGAGGCCAAGAAGCAAAGAAGAGAAGCAGCTAGGAAGTAGAGCAGGGTGAGGCTCCTGAGCTCCTCAGATCACTTGATAACTCTCCCTGGGAGCTGCAATGCTCAATACGAGGAACAGCCAAGTGAAGCTATTACACTGTAGCACTCCAGCTCAGCCAGGGATATCCTGCCTCATGGCTGCAACACCTCTGCTGGGACTTCCTCTCACAGCTGTGTACAACTGTGCAGTTCCTGGGCTCCAGGACCTCAGGATGCCCTTCCACTAGGACACTGTTCCACCCCAGAGATGTGTGGTTCCTGGGCCCCTGTGTCTCAAGATGCCTTTCCATCCAAACAGAAACACCGACATCGTCCTTTCTCCAAAGTCCTACAATGTTCTAATGCAAGTACATCACAAGTTTATCAAGTTGTTTATACTACTGCCTGTGATCTTCTCTTTTCCAATAACTTATTAGTCTGTTATAAAGTTAATTATATGCCCCCAAAATTTGTTTTCCTGCACACTGATTGAATGTGACTCCATTTTGAGATGAGTGACATGACAATCTAATCCAACTGGTGTGGGTATCCTGAAAGAGACTCCAGGGATCCAAGTGTCCTGAGGAAACCACGTGAGAACACTGCAAGCAACGGACATATGTAAACCAAAGACACGCTGCCAATGTCTCAGTCTTGAACTTCAGCCTCAGAAGTGTGAGAAATGAGTTTCTGCTGGTTCAAACCACCCTATTTGTGGTGCTTTGCTATGGCAGCCCTAGTTAAATATATATAGCTGTTGTCCACTATCCAATATCCAGACAGGATTACCTTCCCTTAACACAACAAAAATTTTTAGCATGACGAAAAATGCAACCATTGGGGGAAAAAATCAGCTGTAATAACGGAGAATATGCTGTGAAAATAACTTGATTTTCTACAAAGGTTCTATATGTTGCCACACCAAATTTGATGTGATGAACAATGTTGTGAATTCAAGGTCTCATAAAAACAACAAAACCTACATTTTTAGCTAGGCAAACGTTGCAAGTCCAGAACCAAATTTTCTTGGGCTATCTTTAGCTCCCTTAATAGCCATTCATTGCCTAACATTGACCTAACATTCTCAGAACAAACAGGCAAGCTCCTTTTTAGAATGTAGAAACAGAGCTCTAGCTTCCAGCAGCCCAAGGGTGAAGAATGTGATCAGGCAATGTCTGAAATTTACAGCATAGACTTCATACTTTACTCTAACCTGGTATTTTAACTCATTTGGAAAGTGTCTTGATTTCCGATTTCCTCTGTCCTATGAAAATGATGGAGCACAATGTTTAGGTAACCTGAATCAGATTCCTGGGTCACAGTCACGAACATTCAGCTCTAGATTCTAACACTCAAAACTGAAAGGTTAGAAGAGGCAAGCAGCTGGCATGTAAAAATTAAAATTATTCCAAAAACAAAAGCATACAAGGGAAACACATTCTCAGAGGCAGAGAGATGGCTCAGCAGTTCAGCACACTGGCTGCTCTTCCAGGGGACAGGGTTTAATTCCTAGCACCCATTAGGGTTCCTGACACCTGTCTGTAACTCCACTGTTGGAGGATCTGACGTGCTCTCCTGGTCTCCAGAGGAACTACATGCACATGGAGCACAGGCATACAAGGCAGGCAGAACATCTACACATATCAAAACAAACAACAAGTTCCTCTAACCATCAGGGAAATGAACCTGGACATTGGATGGCATCCCTACGAGTTTCTAGGAATGGGAGCCATATGTAAGCTATGCAAGGCTGATATGTTAACATCCACAAATGTACACAAATATTTATTACAAAAATATGCATGAATGGTAAGAGGGAGAAAAAAAGACAACTGAGCAAAAATTTCATAGAATATTACTTGCTCAATTTAAAGAGAATATATTCTTTTGAATCTTCTTTATACTGAACACATTCATAACCACTAACGGGCAAATATTCCACCTCACACCAACATTCTGGAACATGATGTGGGGCAGAGTTCACAGGTGGAAGTGCACTCCCCAAACCGAGAAACAGTATGTGTATACAATTAGCAACTAATACTCAGGCTCACCTATTACATTTTTCTCCCCACTGAAAATGGCACATAAGACACCAACCTAGAATGAAGAAGTATATGACAAATGGGGGGTGGGGGGAGGAGCTAGGCTTAACTCACTTGTAAAAGAGGCACTGTGTTAATTTTAAATTTCCTGCAGAGGAAGTTTTCAACTTCCCTTTCTATTTGTTACCTGGCTGCTTTATTTGCATTTATATGAACATTTTATATGATTAAAACATTAAGTAAATGTCTACCACATTAGGATTTCATTTGTTTTAATTTTCACTGAACAGTTTTCTTGTTTTATTTTTCCTTCAGCGCTGGAGATGGAATTCAGGGCTATGTGCAGAGTTCACAGGCTGTTCTATGAGTGACCACTGGCCTCAGTGGTGTGTGATTCTTTAAGAGGCTTTTGTATCCTGCCTTCTCCTCAATCTGCTGTGGTAGCATACACAGTGACATTTTAGAAGTATTACCTGCTGGTCATCAGGAGTCCATATACCACATGTGATCTGGCTCTCCAAGTTGATTTCAGATGACCAGTGCCTTTGTCCACTGACAGATCCAACCAGGACAAACCCATCTCGATATGAAATAAGCGCTTGAGTCCCGTCATGGCTCCATGTGAAATCACTCACCTTAAAGACATATAAAGAAGGATCAGTTCACAGCATGAACAGCAAAACACGTTTATCAAAGCCAAGGTGCATTCACTAATTTAAATTTTAGTTTAAGATCAAGATGGGCTAAACACAACGATATAAAAGGGAAGGCTACAGCAGCCAGAGACGGTGGTGCATTTCTGTATTTGTAGCAAGCTGCGGGCTATCACAGTGAGTTCCAGATCAACCTGAGCTCCAAAACACAAACAAACAAACAAACAAACAACGCCCACCAAAACCAAACCAAACCAAAACACCAAAAACCCAAAACAAAACAAACAACCCCCCTACCCAGGAGCTGAGTATAAGCAAGACCCTGAGTTTCAAATCAGCTCTGTATAGAACAGGGAAGAGGGTAAGGAAGAAAGGAGAGCACAGTTAAAATTACTGCACATAGCATGAACTGTGTGTCAGCACTACTACAGGCTTTGTGCAATTTAATTCACTAAGCCCCAGACCAGCAATCCATGGAGATGTCTTCATTCCACAAAGCCAGTGAGTGACAGAGCTGGGAATCTTCTCAGAGAGTCTAGCTCCAGAGCTCTTTGCCCTTTCCACACAGCCTCCTGTTTATGAAGGTTAGTGACAGGCTCTCACTCCAGCACCATTTGTTGCTCAATTACACAACAGTAAAGCTCCACTCTTCTTATTTTCTCAAATGCTGGGGAGGAATCCTCTGATCGGAGGGAAGGGACAGAAATCTAAGGGGAAAGCTTACACTTAGTATTGAATAACTCAAGCATATTTAGAACATGTATTCAAATGCTGCTTCTCTCCTTTAATTTTCTGTGCTGAGTTGCTTGTATGGGTTTTTCAATAGTCCACTGATCTTCTACCTGTCGGCAACGGGGGACTGGTGTGTAAACAGTGAGGGCTGGGCTGCAGTGTAGTTTAGCAGTAGAGTGCTGAATAGCAATCTCAATTCCTACCGTGGCAGGGAAAGGTGATACATTTCTTTAATCATTAACCATGTCTTCACAATCTGCAGATTCAGGATTTTAAAAATATTTATTCCATTCTTAATTATGTGTACATGCTGTCTGTCTGAGGGTGTGTGCACAGAAGCGGGGAAAAAGCACAAGGTCCACAGATCTGGTGTTACAGGAAGTTATGAACTGCCTGCCATGGGTGGACACTAGGAACCAAATAAAGGTCCTCTGAATTTGGTGACCACTGAGCCATCACTCCAGCCCCCAGATACTGGATTGGATTTCTTTTTTCCCTTACTTCCTTTCTCTTGTTTTGCTTTGTTTCCAAGACAGGGTTTCTCGGGGTAGCCTTGGCTAACCTAGAACTCACTCTATAGACAGAGATCTACCTGTCTCTGCCTCCCCCATGTCGGGATTAAAAGTGTGTGCCACCAGTGCCCCAAGATACAGGATTTGACAGATGTTCATTCATTTATTCTTAGCCTATAAGCTATTTAACATATTTTTTCACACATGTTAGAGATTTGGGAATGTATGTTTGTGACACCAAGCCTTACAGAGTAAACTATGCTGGCATATGTAGACCATATGTGGGCCTTGAACTCATGGCAATTCTCTTGATTTGGCTTCCTGAAAGTGCTGACATTACAAGAGCAAACCACCATGCCCTCCCTGCTTACAGGCATTTAGTTGCTGCCAAAGATAAAACTCAGTTTTGTCTTTCATGTGAAAACACTTTATCAGGGAAGCCATCTCTGGTCCCCCATCCAAGTTTTTAAAAAGAGATTCTGTCCAATTTTATCTTTTAGCCGAACTTAGTCCATTTATACATACTCTGTTTGTTGCTGTGCTTGATCCTGTCTCTACTACCTTAATTTACTTCTTAGTGTAGACTACTGTCTTTCTTTTTAACTTTTCTCTCTCACACACAAAATCACTAACCATAATCTTTACTGCTGCTTGTACTTGTACTGTTTTAAAAATTTGTGACATTGCTAAATACATACATCACATTTCAAGAAATAAGAAAATAAACAAATAAAGTGCAAAGAAAAAGCACTTTCAGATGTGTTTTCAGCACATGTGGGTGAAGCTGATACTGACCAGCAGTGTCTACAGTGACAATGGCACTGATTGGCGGAACAGGCCTTCAACAGCTGCTCCCAGTCACCAGAAAGAGGTGCTTCTGTAAGAAAACTCAGAGCTTGGGCTTCACATCCTGTCCATTCAATTCCACGATCCAGTTTCTCTTAAGAACACCAAGCTCCCAAAGACAGCATATTACTGGGCAATAAGTATAACATTTTCCCCAAAGATTATGCTCTTATTTACATGTATCTACATTACTTACATGTATACCTATGTATCATGAAACAGTTAAATAAAAGGAGAAACTTCTTAGAGAGCTAAAATACACAGCCAATGAAAAGGGGCTTCTCAGATAGAGCAGCAAACCTTTCCATCCCATGTCTGTCTCTTTAAAACCGTATTACTTCTCAGTACTGAAAAGATTCAAGATCCTCTTTTAGCCATTATGTATGTGTTGGGTGGTAATAGATAATACATTGCTATTATTTATAACTACTCTATTCAGCTTCTTAAACCAATTCATAACCCCATATGGGGTCACATAATAGAATATAAGGTTTGTAAACTTTTTGGCAAGAATACAAGGTTTCTGAGTATGGCCAAAAATTAATCCAAAATCAAACATATGACAGGCCCATGGTGTTCCTGCCAGAGCCTCTCTGACTTCACTGTAGCCTTGGTTCTGGATACGTAATACACACACTTGAACAGTGCACGGCCACTGCTGTGCCATGTGATACCAATGAATGCTGTCTGAAGCACCTCCACTCAAATTCAAGACTGTCTATATTACAAACTGAAGTGTTTTTATTTCACACACAAAGCTTTCTTCAGCTGTGGAAACATTCACTTCATTATAAAAACCAGACGTTTTATAGTTTCTGTTATTATCCTTCAGAATATATCATATCATAGGAGCACACTGTGTTTGAAAGTCTGATTTTTTAAACTGATATTTGAATTTACCATGAATCTTAGATTGGGATTAGGACAAAATTTCCAACAATTTCTGAAATGGCCCCACATATACTTCTGTCATCTTGTGCTACATATTTACGAAAAATGACATTTTCAGGGTTAGTAATTTTAAGATAAAAATACTAATATACTCTAAAACCCATTAAAGATAGTGTATATCCTGCAGCATTAAATATTCAGCCAAGATTTAATTCTTTCTGTTTCTTTGTTTTTTGTTTTTTTTTTTTAATACTAGGTCTCTCTATGTGTTCTCCTGCTGGCCTGAAACATGGTATATAGTCTAGCCTGGCCTCAAAACTAGAGCAATTCTCCTGCCTCTGCCTCCCAATACTAGGATAATAGCCATGACTTATCATGCTTAGCTAATATTTAACTTTTTAGGGGGGAAAAAATGAACACATTTATCTCATTAGTATGAAATTTTACTTTCTTTTCAATAAGTGAAAATACACGTATATAAATTGTTTTAAAGCTATTATCTCTATGATTTATTATCACTAAATATTTAATTTATATGCCTACTGAATATATCTATCTTGCAGGGATTTCATGGGTCAAAGTACTGAGCTGTCCGATAAAGCCGTCCTGCTCTACTGTGCAGTTCCCAGAAATACTTGCATCTGACCTATAGCTTAGGCCTACTGACCAACCAATCCCCACCCCTCCTCCTCTCTCCCTAGCCTCTACCTAACTATAGCTTAGAGCCACTAACCAACTGTACTGGCTGGGTTTGTGCCAACTTGACACAAGCTAGAGTCACGTGAGGAGCCTCAGTTGAGGAAGTGCCTCCATGAGATCCAGCTGTAAGGCATTTTCTCAAGTAGTGATCAGTGGGGGAGGCCCCAGCCCATTGTAGGTGGTTCCATCTTTGAGCTGGTGGTCCTTAGTTAACTTAGAAAGCAGTCTGAGCAAATGATGTGAAGCAAGCTAATACGAAGCTCCTGTCTTCAGGTTCCTCTTTAAATTCCTGTCTTTACTCTCCCACTTCCTCCCCAGCCACACACCCCCCCCCCCGTCTTCTATGTAGAAGCATAAATGGAATAATCCCTTTCCTCCCCAACTTCCTTTATGGTAATGGTGTTTTTGTTGTAGCAACAGAAACCCTAACTAACACACATGCTGTTAGTAGGAATGTTGGTACAGCTCACATGAAAAACATTACAGACGTTCCTCCAAAGATTAAAATTGGAACTACCATATGATCTGCAGCCCACTGATTAATACACATAGCAGCAGAATACTAATCATCTGGAAAGGAATGAAATTCCTTTCATCTGCAACTGTGGGCAAAATTGGAGGCCTTTATGTTATAAAGTAAGCCTTCCAAAGGAAGACATGTACCACGTGATCTTAGAGCCCAATTCTAAAAAGACTCATTTCACTGGAGCTGAATTAGAATGGTTGCTACCAGAAACTAAGGAGAGAGAGGACAGATGGGGAAATTGGTCAGTGGATTTAAGCTACAGTTGGAGAATAGGGAGAAGGGGGCATGATGGAGGAAAGTTAGTGACTTAGAATTTCTATTGCTACAACAAAACACCATGACCAAAAAGGAGGTTGGGGAAGGAAAGAATTTTACTTGGCTTACACTTCCATACTGCTGTTTATCATAGAAGGACGTCAGGAAAGGAACTCAAAACAGGGTAAAAACCTGGAGGCAGGAGCTGTGCAGAGACCATGGAGGGGTGCTGCTTATCGGCTTGCTCCTCATAGATTGTTCAGCCTGCTTTCATATAGAACTGGGGACCACCAGCTTGAGGTGGCACCATCCTCAATGGGCTGTCCCCTACCCCGAACTGTCCCTAACTAAGAAAATGCCCTACAGCAAGATCTTATGGAGGCATCATCTTAATTGAGGTTTCTTCCTTTCAAGTAACTCTGGCTTGTGTCAAGCTGACTCAAGACTAGCCAGCACAGTGAGCATGTTCTCACTGGTACTAACTTGTCTCTCTGACAGTGAACTCCCCATCAGGAGATGGCATCTCACTGTGGTTGGTGGTGATGTGCATTTCCATGATGATTACTGAGTTTGAACATTTCTTCACCTCCTGTCTACTATAGGTTTTCTTGAGAATATTTACTTAGGTGTATTGTCCAGTATTTAATTGAATCATCTTTTTTTTCTCTGTTAAATTCCTTGCAATTCTAAATATTAACCTCTTGTCAGAAGCAAGTTTGCAAACATCTCATTTTAAAGGCTACCTTTCCTTTATTTTACAAATCTTACTAGTTTGAAACAAACCTGTTTATTTTTGCTTTTGCTTCCTGTGCTTTGGGGGTGTCATCCCCACACCCAAAAAAAACAAAAGCCACTAGCAATCTCACAAAAAGGTATTAGAGGATGTTCAACTGAACTGACTGAGTTAACTACTTTAGCACAGGGCAGTAAAAATGCTTGGTATCTGCTGTGTGGAAGCAGGAAGATGATGAGTTCAGGTCAGAAGAAGCTATACTTACTTAGGGAGGCCCTGTCTGAAAGAACAAAGGACTAAAGGTGTACCTCAGTTTGTCAATCCTCAGCAACTCTAAACCCACCAACATCATAGAGATTGTGTGTGTGTGAATCTGTCTGTCTCTTTGTCTTTCCCTTCTACAAACTAGAGAAACAAAAATGGGGGGGGGGGAGGAAAGTACTAACTACTAGGGGGGAAAATAGCAGAAATTCCTCTCTGGGGGATTGTTTAGAACTGCAAACTTTGCTGAAGTTTCAGCTTCACTGTACTGAGGTGAGTTCTCAGATCTCTTGAAGCTGAGCAGCATTTTGGCCACACCACTGACTGCGGCAGCTTTTCATTAGAGCCTGTCAGAGTGTGTGCCTGGCACAGCCATTCTCAGTGACTAACACTGTAAAAGAATGCACGCACTGTTCCACACCCACTTTGAAATAAAGGCCTCATGATCATTTCCTGAGAAAGAAACTGCTACAGCATTACTTAGCTTTTGCCAAATGCTTGTTACTTTGTGACAACAAGCTGCATGCTCTAAGTGAGGATCATCTGTTGCTCCTTCTAAAACAGTGATGCTTTTCTTGGAGCTGGCTGGCTAGCTTGCTCCTCCTCCAAGCTACAGAGCTGCTCATTCCACCAGAAATGTTTCCAGGTGTAATAAGGGCACACTGCCTCAATCAGCAATCAGCACAACCTGTGCATTTTTTTTAAACTAAGGTCAGATCTAACTCCAACACCATCAAAGGCAAACAGGAGTCCCCCAAATGTCAGTATTTAATGAAAGCAACTGCTCAAGAGGGTCTAAGGTTTAAAGAACTGGTTTTTAACAGAAAAAAAAAAAAAAAAAACAAAACGGCAACCGTGTCATGAGCTATAGCAATTCCCTTAGTAGCAACTGCTAGCACCAGCACCTGAACTCTGAGTGCTGTCAAATGTTCTGTGGTCCACGTCTGCTCACTTGTCCCCAGGATTCACTTCCCTTACCTTTCTCGTTTCTGACATGTGTGTCTGTTCTAAACTCTGTATAGGAAAACAAAAAAAAGTGGATGTTGACACGTATGTCAATTGCACAGCTGGCAGATGGAGATAATGGGACCTGGAGTGTGGGTGGGTCCTTGCTGAGAAAACACAGTGCTGGGAAGAACCATGTAGTGGAGCTGCTGCCTGCCTGATAGGGTGTGTCTTCCAAACAATAATAAAGTCTGGGCACTTACGGATGTAATATGAACACATGGCCTTTTGCCAAAGAGAAATAGGTTGGTTTGGAGCTTGCTTTGTTTTGTGTGTGTGTGTGTGGTTGGTTTTTCTTTTGTTTTGTCTAGAAACAGTGTGGTACAATGTGTTAGAAGAAAAATGCAGTCTGAGTACTCAATTTAGCACACCCAGAGACCTCCTTGGGTAAGTTATTGAACATCTTGACCTGGAATTTTTTTTTCTTCTATTAAGTGACAATAGCAGATTTTCATAAAGTTTTGTGAAGCTTGAGAGAAAAAAAAAAAAAAAAAAAAAGAAAAAAAGAAAAAGAAAAAGAAAAAAAAAGCAATATGGCATAAGTTTTAAGTCATCATGACCAAGGCAACTCTTATGAAAGGAAGCATTTCACTGGAGGCTGTCAGTTTGAGATGTTTGGTCCATTATCACTATGGCACGGAACAATGTGGTGTGCAGGGAGGTGAGGGAGCAGGAGCTCCATGCTCACTCTGTATCCTCTGAGGCGCATCTGCTGGTTACTCCTTTATAGTTCCTGTGCTGACCTCTGTATGGTTGTTTCTCATAGCCCACTTACCAGGTAAAGAGCTTTATGGCTCTTTTCTATTGTTTTCAGTTAGTATGACACCTGTTCTGATACGCCATGTCTACTCTGAGGAAAACCCTCCAAGGACTTCCTGCTGAGCTGCTGCCATTACATAACTGGCCTTGGACTGCTCTGGATTGCCCTCCAAATCCCACCCTGCTGTTGAGGCTGGGCTACCTGGCACCCCTCTCTCTCTTCTGTTGAAGGATACCCTCAGAGAGCACTGCTGATGAAGGTTTCCTGCACTATTTTCACTATTTCCCTGGGATTGCCTCACTGTATATTTCTAGTTTACTGGATGATCATCTGCTCCTTTCTCACCTGGCACTTAAGTTAGGAGCTTCCCACATTTGAAAGATACAGACCATTCAGGTAACATAAAATTCCAAGATATTAAGGTATTATTGTCAATACTGATTAGGCAGAAGGTCTTGAAGTATGTCATCACAGGAGCCTGCCTCTGTGGAAACAGCATTCTTCTTTTGTGTGACAGTGCATTCATTTAATAGGTTAGGCATAATGGGATCACCTGACCCTAATAAAGCCACATCTGTTTGCACCATGACTCAAGAGTAAGGAAAGGAGGAAATGGTGCCTGCCCTGTGACACTAATCAGCCTTTTGGAAGGAAAACTGCAAATGCAGCAGTCTGCAAGACCTTGATGAGTTAATGTTGCTTTGCAAGGTCAGAGGCATAAGCTCTGTAGGCAGACAGTATAGGTCAGAAACTCAGCCCTTGACTTCCAAGCTCAAGGAAGTTCTCTGTGCCTGTTTTCTCATCTATAATAAGGTGTCTCAGGGGTCACTGAAAATTAAATCAAAGGGTATATGAGAAGTGCCTAAAACACCACTTACGCCTAGCAGCTATCACTGCATGTGACCTGCAGATTCTCACAGAGCTATTGCCTCAGAGCCTCCAGCACCCCCAAAGTCAAGTTTCAGCTGTGGAGATAGCAACTCTTTACGAGTTGTGTGAGACAGATCCTCTTCCAAAGTTGCTTATGGGGTCTCTTTGGTGCTGCAATTAGCGATCTAGCTAAAGGACAGGATTCTCGTTTTTAATGTGCATTAGTGTTTTGCCTGCATATCTTTATGCATATCAAGTGCTCAGAGACTAGAGGAGGACACTGGATGCCCTAGAACTGGAGTTACAGATGGTTTTGAGGCACCATGTGGATGCTGAGAACAAAACCCAAGTCCTCTGCAAGACCAGTAAGCACTCTTATCTGCTGAATGGAGATGTGCCTTCAGATCCGGAATCTCAAGGAGCACTTTAAATCATTACTGAGAAACACAGGACAGAAAGAATGGACACAGGCTATGGTGGCTTGATTAAGAATAGCCTGCATAGGCTCATATATTTGAATGCTTAGTCACCAGGGAGTGACACTATTTAAAAGGATTAGGAGGTGTGGGCTTGGTGGAGAAAATGTGTCACTGGAGGTGGAATTTGAGGGTTCAAAAACCCATGCTAAGCCCAGAGTCTCTCTCTTGGCCTAAAAATGAGGTTAAAGCTCTCAGGAAGGGGGAGGAGGGGAGATGTGTGGGTCACTGATAGCACAGAGTTCTCAGCAGTAGCTGGCTGGCGAGGAAGAGGCATATTTTCTACACTCATGTTCAAGGTGAATAAAAGGGAAGGATCTAACTTATTGCCCTTTACCTCATACATACACAAAAAAAGTTTCACTGAAGACCAAGGCTACTCCATTTGCTCTGGGAATTGGGTTGGCCTTTAAGCAACAGTGTTTCATTGGAAGAGGTCTGCCATCTACTCACCTGAGCCCCACGGTCATTGACCAGTTCCACAGACCACCTGCCTTCATACTGAATCCACACAAATATTCCTCCATCTGCGTCACATGTGGCAAGTTTCTGGTACGGCTCATTCCATCTCACCAGCACAACCTAGAAAAATAAGAAAATGTTAACCACAAGAAAGAAAACAACCAGTCACGTTTATTTCCATAAAGTATTCAGACTTCAGAACTAAACAGGAGAATAGGAAATAACGTGGGAATTAGGAGGGGACCAGCTGAAGCCACATGAATCCAGATACTTGACATGTCCTAGAAGACAGCATGCTGACACCTGACAAACAATGAAGTATGTTCACTGATACAAAGAGGGGCCCCACCTGACCCAGCACCTTCCTCTCACAGGTATGTAAAGATCTCTCATTTGCTATAGAGAAAAGGTCTACACAAAATTCTCATTTTTGAAATATGGTATTTGTTGAGTATAGGAAAAAGAAGTCTCAATTTTCTGTCTTTTCTGGACTATCTTATTTCTGAACAGCTTAGCATCTAAAAAGAGCCAACATGGAAAACTCACAGTTGAAAAATTTAAGTTGCTTTGGATTTATCTGAAAGAAAATATAAAGTTATAAGCTTCTGTGGTGGTTGAATGAGAACAATACCCATAGGCTCATATACTTGAATGCTTAGTCATCAGGGAGTAGCACTATTTTGAAAGGATTAGAAGGATTGGAAGGTACGGCCTTATTTAAGTAAGTGTGGCCTTGTTGGAGGAAGTGTGTCACTGGGAAAGGACTTTGAGGTTTCAAACACCCACACCCCACACCATGTCCAATGTCACTCCCCACCCCCACCTAGGAATCAGGTACAGCTCTGGTGCCCATGCTCCCTGCCATGGTGAGGATAATGGACGAAGCCTCTGAAACCATAAGCAAGCCCCAATCAAATGCTTTCTTTTATAATGGTTGCCTTGGTCACAGTGTCTCTTCACAGCAATAGAACAGTGACTAAAATAGCTTCTAATTTTATGAGTAGGGGAACTTAACTCCTTTTATAAAATTAATATATACTACTAATTTTTTAATTAGAAAAACTTAATACTTAAAAATTTTCTCAATCTAGAGAAATTTCTTTCATCTTTCAATTATAAATTATAACTTATTTTATCAAAAAAGGTAGAACGTCTGGGACAGCGAGATGGCTCATTGGTAAAAGCGCGTACCTCAAGCCTGGCAATCAAAATTTGAGTCCTGGGGCCTTGAGTATAGGTGTTCAGAGAGAGCCAACTACACAAGTCTGTCGTCTGACCTCCACACGTGTGTGGTAGCATGTGTGCCCTCTTCATCATAAACACACAGGCATAATAATAAATAAAACTTTAAAAGGTAGGAAGTTGTCAGGTGGTTTTGTGAGTCTATGTGATAAACACTTGGCGAGTCTGGGGCCCAGGTTGAAAGGGTCAAAAATACCTATGCAGCAGTGAGCAGCTGCCTAGTCTCAGGAGTCGGAGCCATAAAACCAGTATCTCAAGGTTTACTACAGAGAGCGTCCTCTACAACTCTTCCCTCCTGGCCCATCCTGGTAACTGTGATGAAGCCAGCATTATTACTACACTTATGCTACAAATCACTTCCACAATCCTCAGTGAGCTCAAAGCTAAACTTGGAACCTAGAGCACCCGCAGACACAGGGCTACGCTGACGTCAGTCAGTAGAGGACCGTCACTGATCAAGAGAAGCACTCGTTCATGAAGACATGAGCTCTGCCTTTAGCTCTCTATCTAATAAACTCATTCCAACTGCTGTGCACAGGTAGCACCACTGTGAACACTGTCCAAGTTCTAACTTAAGTTCTGCAGTTGAGGTAAACCCAAGGGCTTACTCCTCCAATGTAGACTTTCCTCATGTCCATCTGTAATACTTCCTCCTAAGAGACCAACAATACACAAACCCTGTAACATCTCAAAACTATGCAGTGGGTACACCTGATATGGAGTTCTTCTTTTTTAATTTTTTTTTTTGTTTGTTTTTGTTTTTGTTTCTCTGTGTGGCCTTGGCTGTCCTGGACTTGATTTGTAGAACAAGCTAGCTTCAAATTCCCAAGGATCCACCTGCCTCTGCCTCCCTGAGTGCTGAGATTACAGGCATGTGCTATCATGCCCGGCTTGATCTGGAGTTTTTTAAATGTGTTTCCAGGGAACCAGACAACGAAGAGGCCCCCAAGAATAGCCTGACTTAGTCTTCCTTAAGCTGACCATGGTTTGCTTATCTCAACATTTTTTAAAAAGAAAAAGAGTACTGCAGCATCTTTGCAAGACTACTAAAAACAAAGGAAGCTGTCAGGCTGTGATCCTTTGACAGCTTACCGCTATACAGTCACCGCCCAAGGCTGCAGACACTAAAACTCCCTAAGCAGTCCAAGCCAACCACGTCCTGGGCTGAGACTTGCTGTGGCCAGCTCTGCATGTTCGTCACTGCCATCATGTGCTATGACTATCACTGTGAATCCAGGATCTGTGCTGCTGAGGAAATCTTCAAAATGCCCAGCTACTTTCAGCGTATTCTCAAATGATGATAGATAATTGGAAGCTTTCATGCTTAGTAAATTGTATCTTTAAACTATACAAGTATTAAAATGTATTACAAGTACACAATAAGGACATTTGCTTAACCATGTTTGTAGCAGCTTTATTTATAATAGCCAGAAGCTGGAAACAACCCAGATGCCCCTCAACTGAGGAATGGATACAGAAATTGTGGTACATCTACACAATGGACTATTACTCAGCAATAAAAAACAAGGAAATCATGAAAATTGCAGGTAAATGGTGGGATCTGGAAAGGATCATCCTGAGTGAGCTGTCCAGAAGCAGAAAGACACACAGGGTATACACTCACTCAGAAGTGGATATTAGACATATAGGATAAACCTACTAAAATCTGTACACCTAAAGAAACTAATCAAGAAGGAGGACTCTGGCTAAAATGCTCAATCCCCATTCAGAAAGGCAAAGAGGATGGACATCAGAAGAAGGAGAAAACAGGGAAAAATTCAAGAGTCTGCCACAGAGGGCCTCTGAAAGGCTCTACCCTGCAGGGTATCAAAGCAGACGCTAAGACTTATGGCCAACCTTTGGGCAGAGTGCAGGGAATCTTAGGAAAGAAGTGGGAAACAGTAAAACCTGGAGAGGACAGGAGTTCCACAAGGAGAGCAACAGAACCAAAAAATCTGGGCTCAGGGGTCTTTTCTGAGACTGATACTCCAGCCAAGGACCATGCATGGAGATAACTTAGAACCCCTGCTCAGATGTAACCCACAGCAGTTCAGGGTCTAAGTGGGTTCCATAGTAATGGGAAGAGGGACTGTCTCTGTCATGAACTGATTGGCCTGCTCTTTGATCACCTCCCCCTGAAGGGGGGGCAGCCTTACCAGGCCACAGAGGAAGACAATGCAGCCACTCCTGATGAGACCTAACAGACTAAGATCAGAAGGAAGGAAAGGAAGACCTCCCCTATCAGTGGACTTGGGGAGGGGCATATGTGAAGAAGGGGGAGGGAGGGAGGGGCTGGGAGGGGAGAAGGGAGGGAGGTACAGGGGGGATACAAAGTGAATAAAGTGTAATTAATAAAAATTTAAACAATATAAGCAAAGAAAAAAGAAGCCATGAATTTTAAAGAGAGCAAGAAGAGGTATATAGGAGAATATTGAGAGAGAAAATAAAAGAGGGAAATGATGTTATTATATTATAATCTCAAAAATAAAAGTAATATTTTAAAGAAAAAGTATTTCAAACTCCCAAAGGCATTTTAACAACAATAAATACTGTCTGTATGCTTAAAATGAAACAAATACTGTTAGATGCTAAAGAAAAAAAATTAAGGCATATTTGGCCCCAAAGAGTTCAGTTTAATAAACAGATACAATACAGTGTTCTAAACAATGAAAAAAAATGGTGACCTTCACAGGTATGGATAAGGAAGCAACATTCACTCATGTAAATCTAGTTTGAGTCTTTATTTAAATTGATTCAATTAAAAAAAATCAACTTAAGTCTTTAAATGACATTTGAATATACCATAAAATTCAGAATTTCCTAATAGTCAGTAAGTAAAGCCAAATTCCTTTACTTCTTTCAGATCTGACAGTGATTTGTCCTGAGCATTGCAATAAACAAATATCTGTGTGGTTACAAGTTGGTCTCTAGTTAACAAGCTTTACTCCCAGGAACCCACAACCATTTCAGAATGGCTACCAAAGCATGGAATGTGACAGACAGGAACACCATACTCATGCCAGGCCAGTTTCTAAATTCTCTCCTTAGCTGGGCATATGAGCATTCACCTACTATATGGCTGTCTATAAAATGTATGTTTTTATTTCTAGTGGCCACTGCCATACTTAGTTACCATCAAAAAAAAAAAAAGTCTCTTCATGGAAATAATCTATACTCAGAGAATGACACAAATATAACAGAGTAGAGGTGAAATATTTAAAATGATCTAATATTAAAGTAATATTTTTATATTAAGGTGACACCGTTACTATTGATGGGTAAACAATACATTCTGACTCAGGTTCATCCTTCTGGGATTCTGAGTTGAGATGCAGCAGTAACTCAGTAACTAGAAAAATGGTCCTCACTCATATGCTTCTTCACCCCAAGTTCTTATTGGCACAACACAGTGGTGGAGAACTCGGAACTGGTAGAAGTCTTTCCTTTGCTTCTTGGTTTAAAAATGAAGCAGAACTGCTAATGTTTACTTGGCTGGTTCATTCTCATTTCCTCTCCTGTCTGCAATGCACAGCTGCCCGCCTTATCTCCCAGCAGCTTATTTCCTGTTCTCCAAATTCTGCCAGCCTACTTGGCAATGTCAGGACATACCAGAGTGTTGAGGAATTACCAGCCAGGGGTCAGCTGGGATCTCGGTTGCCCAGATCATGTAGTTAGATGCTATGCATCTATCTAGGCATCCTAGCCAAGGCTTTCTTGCCCTTCTAAAGAAAACAGGATTGATTTAGTCTGTGCACCAAAGGACTCCCTCAGCTAGGGAAGGCTGAAGGCTGCATTTGTCTATTAGAAAGAGGGGTGAGCTCAGTTTTAATTCATGGCTTTGAGTATTCAGAAAGAGCAAGCTATGACTGTTTCATCTAAGACCAAGCATTTATTTTATTTTATCATTTATGGCAGTCAATAAATATTTACTGAAAGCTATTAAAAAGTCAGAGAAAGCCAGGCATGGTGGTGTACGCTTTAATCCCAGTACTCAGGAGGCAGAGGCAGGTGTATCACAGTGAGTTTGAGGCCAGCCTGGTCTATAAAGCGAGTCCAGGACAGCCAGGGCTACACAGAGAAAACCTGTCTCAAAAAACAAAGCAAAACAAACAAACAAAAATTACGAGAAACCTAGAATAAAAACATGAGACAGGACCTTTAGAAGCATATTTGGGTTATAAGCTAAAGTCCAAAATATGCTGCTTCACTCTCTACATCTAGAATTACTTCTTGGGAAAGCAAAATAAGTGCCAGCTAGCGATGATACTTGGCTTCTGAAGTAGGACCCTCCATATACACACACAGGAAGTCACTCCAGTGAGCAATGCAGCACCAACGTAAGGGAACATTTCCTCCAACCTAAAAAGAACACAATCTGGACAAAAATTAAATTAAAAACCCTCTAAACAATCCTGTGATAATATTCACCCAGTTCATCTAATTTTGTAATTTAGAAAATGAAACAGCAATAAGTCCAACTGCACAAAACAGTGTCATGAAAATGGCTGTATTAACAAAAGAGACCTACAGATTCAATGCAATCCCCATCGAAATGCCAGTAACATTCTTCACAGAACTTAAAAAGAAAAAAACCTAAAAACTAAAATCTGTATGATAACACAAAATGCATCAATTAGCCAAAGCAATTCTAAGCAGAAAGAACAACCTTACAGGTGTTCTACTATCTAACCTCCAGGTACACTACAGAAGTACAGTGGCAAAGACAGTATGGGGACAGCACAAAAACAGATATGGAGACCAATGAAAAAGAAAGAAGGACCTAAAAAGAAACCCAAACAGTTACAGCCATCCAATTTTATGACAAAGATAAGCAAAGACATACACTGGAAAAATAGTCTATTCAACAAATGTTGCTGGCTAAACTTGCTATCCAGCTGCACAAGAACAAAATAGATTTATATCTTTTACCCTGCACGAGAATCAATTTAAGTGCCTCAAAGACCATAATGTAAAACCCAAAATGTTGAAAATGCTACAGAAAATACTTCAAGATATAGGCATATGCAAGAACTTTCTGACTATGACTCCAACAGCACAGAAAATAAACCCAAGAACTGATAAATGAGATTACAGGAAGTAAAAAGCTTCTGCACAGTCAATGAAAACAGCAGCAAGCGAACAACGCAGAACAGGAGAGTCTTTGTAGCTACACTTCAGACAAGCAGTTAGTACCTAATATTTTTAAACTGCAGAAACCACTGGCCAGCAAGAGGTCTCAACTGAAAAGGCACTTGCTGCAAAACCTGATAACCCAAGCTTGAGCCCTGACCTCACACAGTAGAAGAGAACTGACTTCTGCAAGTTGTCCTCTGAACTCCACACTCCAACTATGCCATGCATGGGAACACATGTGTGCTTACAAGCACAATAAACAAACAAAAAATCCACTAAGATTTAAAAAAGAACAGAGAAGAAATGACAAGAAATGCAGGAGAGGCCATGAGGAAAGAAGAATGCTTACTCCTAGCTGGTGGGAGTATAAATGCAGACACTATAACAACCATTTGACAGTTTCTCAGAAACCAACACTGTAACCAGCATGTAACCGAACTGTACTCCTGGTCCTGAGAATATGACCAAAGTATTGCAAACACTACCACAGATACTTGTGCTTCCATGTTTATTGATGCTCTGTTCACAATAGTAAGGAAACGGGATCAACCCAGATGTTTATAAGCAGATTGAATAGACAATGAAAATGTTACAACAACTGAAGACTCATTCAGATGCAAAGAAAAATTAAATCTAAAAAGCTGTAGGAAAATGAATCTCAAAGTATCATACTGAAGTAACTACTACACAGAAAAGACAAATGCTACATGTCCTCTCTCATATGTGAATACCAGCTTTTAATATTTTATATATGTGAGCTTGAGTGTTAGTACAGGTCATGACACTAGACAGGAGACCATACAAGGGAAAGAGTTTTAAGGAGGCAGGGATTAGGTTAACAGAATACACGTACTGTCAAAGAAGAAAGGAAGCTATAGGGGATGGCAGAATACAAGTGGTGAAGAAAGAAAACGGGGCACAGAGTGAAGAGTAAGACAAGATGACAGCCAAAACAAAGTGTGAAATGCCATAATTACATACTTTCACATGAATTAGAAATAGCTAATTAATTACACCTCTGTGTATTTCTGGAAGACTGATTTCATACTCATCAGTTCCACTCTACCTTTTAAAAATACTGCACTTGGAATAAAAACCGAAGTTGCTCATCACAGTACTCAGCGGAACATGTACAGCTAAGTTCTTAAATGAAGGGTGATTCTGGCCAAAATCACCGAAGGGAGAAGGTCAGCAGAGAGTAGGACAAACACAAAGGGACCCAGGCTCTGGATGCTACGTGAAATACATACTACATCCCGAGCTGTAGTGGACACCCCCTATTTCAGGATGTTTGACACTCTTGATCTCCATGAGGAGGAATGTCTAGTTCAGGCAGGTGCTGGTCCGAAATACCATCACAGCCCTTCTGAAGAGCACCAGGATGCAGGCAGGCTCCTAGGGTCTTCTATTCTACTGGCAGTAGAAAAGGTGAACACCGAGGTCATTCCAGAAACTGTACAAGGCTCTGAGAGACAGACACACTGCATCTTCTCACCTGAGCTGCTACAGTCACAGAGTTACGGGATTCTGATTCATTATGAATATGGTTTGGCCCTATCAAAGACCATGTTGAAATGTGACCCTCAGGGTAGCTGTAGAGCACTACTGTGGCCTTGAACACAGACTGGTAATTCTCTTGCACTAAATTCTTGCTCTTCTGGTATTTGTTATTATTGGTTATTGTTATAAAGCCATCCTGGTACCTCTCCTCTACCATTTTTATACAGCGAGTTTCTGCCCATGCCTGATTGCCCTTTTTTTCCATCACAAACTAAACCACCCTAACAGCCTCACCAGAAACTGAGCAGGTACTGGCATCTTCTCCTGGATCTCCTGAACTGTGACCTGAAAGAATTCTTTTCCTCCTAAGCTACCTAGCCTCAGGTATTTTGTAAAAAGCAACAAAAGAGATTTGTAAAAGTTACCATCAATAGACTGTATTTCATGGTTTTTATGTGCATGAGTATTTTGCCTGCATGTATGTCTGTGTACCACATGCATGCCTGGTGCCTGTAGAGGCCAGAAGAGGGGTCGCATCCCCTAGAACTGGAATTACAGACAGTACTGCACTATCGTGTAGGTTCTGGGAATCAAGTCCAGGTCACACTTAGAGCAGCTAGTGCTCTTAGCTACTAAGCCATCTGTCTAGCCCTAGAATTAAAGTGTCTAGGGTAATATTTCAGGTAATTTATTGTAATATTTATAATCAAGATATTATGCAGTATGTTTTGGGCTTTTCCTGATTTAAGCTGAACTATATGTTATCATTTCTGATGGTAAGACTATCTTAGAGAGGAGATAAAAATTTAGAATAATTAAAGAATTAAAGCACATTCCTTTTTAGAAGTCTATATAGTTGTACATTCTACAATTCTAGCATTGGTGAAACTAAAAGCAGAGAACTGCCTAGGTTATAAAGCAAATTACAGTTAGAATGGGTTACAAAGGTGAATGGTATCTACATTTTACAGAAGAACTTGAAGTCTAAGAATGAGCTTCCCCAAAGTGAAACATATACTAATGTGAAGTCTAAGATTTGATGGCAGAATCTGTTGACTCCAGAAATCATGCTCTTTCTGTCATAATGTGTCGCAAATCCCAGCCTGTGAACTGTTATCTACAGCACAACTTCACTAGATGGGCCAGGCCAGAAGCCTTGACTGCAGATGTGCAATACATAATGGCAAGCAGTATGTGCAGCAGAAACCTGCTAAGAATGGTCTCAAAACATCTTATCTTTAATATACTGTCACCAAAAGTCCTTCACGCACCATATTTTCATCAAGATGGTAATCCTTCTGAAGGACAGAGGTACAAATTCAACAGGTAATTATGTGAGTTAGGAAATAGTTCATCACCAAATGGAATACAGAAAAATTATATTCAGAACAGCCACTCAGAGACAGAGTTCTAGAAGAAAACAATAGTGTGTTTTTACTCGACCAACTGGTGACTGAGAAGCTTATGTCAGGGACTGGAGTTACAATCTAACATTAGTTTCAGAGTTCCTAAACTGACCCCTGGAAAGTTTTTCATGTAGTTCATTTTCTTTGTCATTACTTTGCATTAAATACACTTCAGAAATTTATCTCATGATTTCTGAACCATCCTCTGAACCAACAACCCTATCAGGCCTCCAAGCCTAAGAATGCCTTATCCTAGAAGCCTTCAAACACAACTATGTCAGGTCAATGTTGCAAAACAAGTCATTGCTCAGGTCCACTTATGGTTATAATGAATGCCACCTCTGCCTAATTTAGGTGCTGGCTGATCCCTGTCAACAAATTCAAATGCCTGGTCTGAAAAAAAAAAAAAAATCAACTAACACCAGTGCATTAAAAAATAGACAGAAAAGAAAAAAGAAACATATCTTCGGAAAAGGCTGGAAGTGCTTATGATAAAAGTCAAATTGTTATTTGGCAACAGTGCTGAGCACCCTGTCCTCCCAGCCACTCGAGGGAGGCTGAGGCAAGTACACAGTGAATCCAGAGAGCTGACATCAGAAAAGTAACACACAGTCTCTTGTTCTGTCTTCATAATCAAGCATCTGCAGTACTCTTCTGTATCCCCAGACCTTTCATGTCTAGCTCAGAGCACTGTTCTGGTCCCTGTGGACCTTGATGCCTTCATCCTGGGTGTGGAAAGGGTTTCTGTCTATTCTAGGATACTAATAGCATATTTCTATTAACCATTATAAGTTTCATCACCTTACTGTCACCCATGACCTTGAAAATAGACAACTACCAGAAAACTAAGAATTGCACCTAGAATGTAATTTTAGCGAAAAAGGTATGACACTGTTTGTGAACCACTTTCATTTTTATCTTTTCATTATAATCCACACAACAGTACCATAAAACAGATATGCTCATGGCCAGATGATAGCAGGAAATGAGACAGAATATTAGCATAATTTACAAATTATAGCAGAAATGCCTGTATTGAACAAGTGGTTATAATCTGAGCAACATAAGGTGGCACAATAAAAAAGCAGGTCTGAAGTCACAGGCTGACCTTGAGTTCAGCTTCTGAATCTTAGTGGCTGTGGGACTGGGAAAGATGGGCTGATTTTAGCTTCTAACTGAACAAACTGCTTCTTATGACCCCCTGTAAGTAAGCTAGATACGACACTGACCTCTGAACTTAAATTCTTACTGCATTTTGTACACAGCATCATTTCCTCTTGACTTCCAAAGATTAAAGGTATTTATTATGCATTTTGACCCATTTATGTGAAAAAGATACTTTCCTAATTAGTATATCACCCTTTGCTGTAACAACAGCTCAAATAAATAATGTTACTGACCCAGAAGTCTCATTCTTTAGTAATGAATTGTCAGTGATGATATGGGAAGTGACATTTGTCTAACTTTCCTAAGTGGCTTTCCTACCATCACAGTATTTAAAGTATCTCATTTTACTCTTACTACTCACCTGTGTGAAGAACTATCTATTACTATCATTTCACAGGTAGGAACCTGGTTCATAAGTTTAAGGTAATTTCACCAGAGTAAAACCGCATAGGAAAGGCCACCCAATGTCTTCTGCTCTGCCACCCTCTTCACTATGTAGCAAACAAAGGAATGATTACAGGGATGAGGCACAGAAAGGTAGCTGTGAACAGCCAGAATTAGCTACTAGTGCCCACCACAATTCTTACCTTCTGAGCTGTTTTTCTTTTTGGTATTTGGTTTGGTTTGGTTTTTTGAGATAGAGATTTTCCATGTGGCCCTGGCTGTGCTGGAACTAGCTCTGTAAAGCAGGCTGGCCTCGAACTCACAGAGATCCACCTGCCTCTGCCTCTCAAGTGCTGTGATTAAAGTTGTGGACCACTGCTGCCTGGCTCCATACTGCTTTCTTTCTCTACCATTCCTTCTTCCTTCTCAGAACTCTACCTACAGCTGGCAGAACATCAGCAGACTGCAGCCTCATTCTATCACGCCACAATCTGCCTTCTTTCTGTCCTGACAGATGTTATTAGTTGTTAAATTTGTCTTTTCCCACCTTTTTAGTTTCTTTAGGATGAGCCCATGGAGATCTCACCATAGTCCCACATTTATACATCACTTTAAAAGTGTGTACACTGGTTAATACCTAGTCTCAGTTACAGAAGTTCAGGTCTACTCTGAACAACATAGCGGGGGCTCTGTCAACGGGAAAGAGGAAGGTAGGAAATAAAAACTGTAAAACTCTGCTTAACTGCTTAACTTGTAGTTGAGAATGTGAATTGTTCAGCACTTAGCTTATATAAGCAGAGCAAGGCCATAGTTGTAGAGAAAAATTACCCTAAAAATATTAAACACATCAAAAAATTGTCTTTAATAAGCTACTTTGAGAAAACATCGCACTTCAGACCTGTTTTAAAACAAAAATATAACGAGTACTAACCAGAACCACTCACAAATAAATTCCCAGTTGAAAGGCTTATATAACACTAGCTGGTACAGCACGCTCTCCGCTATACTTACTGTTATAAGTGCCAGTGGAAAAGAAGAAATGCTTCTATAAGCAACTTTATCTTCAAGGTATTAAAAAGTAAAGAGCAAGTTTCTGAAAGTACATGGCAATCAAAGTGATCAACTATGCTGCTTGGGTCAACAGCGGCTCAGCACCCCCTCCACCAGTGTGGCTGCTCTCCCTAACTCTCCTGATAGAATATAAAGTGGAGAGCTGATCCTATGGGACAAATGAAGTAATTATCTTCTTTAAATTGTATAGTTCTTCCCCAACTGCCTTTATCCTTGGAAAATCAACATACACAATACAATGCCTCCAACATTTGAAGTCCATCACATCTGGAATTCAGTTTGCATTTGCTTCTCGTCCGCACTGCATCCAGGCAGACCCACCTTGCTGTTATTAATAATCTTCACAGCCCCCATTAAAGCAAAGACTGCTCAATCCAAAGTTCCTAAATAATGGGTTATGCCAACCTGTCTCTACTCCCAGAGTGAAGTAAGTGTCTTTCCAAACCAATCAACCAACCAACCAACCAACCAACCAACCAACCAGCAGTTCTCACACTTGTACTGAGACAGGTGCACGCCCTGCAAGCCCAGGAAGTTCTGCCAGTGTTCCTGTCTAGATGGAATCAACTTAGTCTTGGGAAATGAAATCTTTCTCTTCAAGAAACTAAATCTAATTGAACAAACAAAGAAAAGGGGAAGGAATGAAGGAGGGAAGGAGAGAGGGAAGAAGAGAGGAAGGGAGGGAGGAGGAGGGAGTTCTAAATCATGTTTCCAATTGCCAGAACATATTAGGGCCTTCATAAAAACATCTGTTGGATCTATCAACAACAACAAATCCCAAAACACACATTTTGCAGTAGCTCATGGATGAGTATTATGGTTAAGTCTTTAGGAAAAGGCTGCATGATTGAAAAGAAAAAGACAACTCCTAATTCTCCATCACCATTTTAGTCAAATGCCCCTTTTTGAAAAGCATTAGTATCAGTAAGGTAAAATTCCCATGTAGCGATGTTCCCCATAGCCATTCAATGTAACTAAACACCATTTTACAAGCCTGGTCCATGTACTGAGCTACATGGGGCAATAAAATCCACTCTACTGGAGGGCTATGTATGTCACACTCTACAGCTTTACCTGGAATCTCCTTACGTTTCTGACTTATGGCTCCTCTAAGGACTACCACAAAGGAAGGAGGGTAGGAAGTGGAGAGTCTCACCTTTTGCTTCATGCTAGAAATAAGACATTTAACCACCTAAGTTTCCTAATATAGCAAACGTCTGCCTCAGGGGGTGGTATGGACATTCAAATGGCACATAAAGTGTATCTATCACCTAGAAAACAGTAGAGAAGAGCAGTATATGTAAGCACTGTTGCTGCAATTCCTGTGATATCATTAGCAGGCTCTGCTTTCAATCACATGGAAGAACTTTCTTTGATTTAACATTTATTTACAGTTCTGTTACCACCTGTTTACACATTATCTGTTTTCAAGTTCTTTCTAACTAAACAGGGTCAAGTTGATTAAATTATCCCCAATAGAAAATGCTATCAATTGCTATTATTACTGGAAAAAAAAAATCTAAATTAAGAGCTTGATTTCCTCATCCTTGTATATTTATAGCCAATTTTTTTCTCACTAAGTGTACAATGTATGCCTTTTCATAATATGGAAGTAACCAAGCAACAAAAATAAAAACAAGTCTTCCAGAGCCTACTTGCTGATAATAAAAAGACAATACTTTAGAACACAGTGTCTGCGCTAATAATGAGAGGAAAAGGCCAAATTATTACAGATGGGACTAGGAGCTCCACATGCACTGCAAAAAAAAATTTTTTTTTTATTTTAAAGTTTGGGTTAGGCTCTCCGCTCTCACCGCTTTGGCGGTGGGGGATGTGAGCCCAAGCTGCAGCTTGTAATGATTTATAATAAAAAGAACCTCATGTATTTACAGCGGAGTCTGTTTATTCCTGGTCTTTTGGGGTTTGTAAACTGGGCATAACATTTTGGGGGCTCGCCCAGGATCCTAAGACTCCAGGAACCTGACCCAGAGGTTTTTATGCCAGCAAAGCAGTCTCTCATCTTCTGTGCCTGCCTGGACCACCTCTGTTCAGGATGCCGTGAGACCACAGGAGCCAGGGACAATGCGTAGGTGATGGACTAACTAGTCATCCCTGTCATTTTGATTGGCACATGGATTGGTATATTTATCTTATAATTTATCCTTCTCAGGTCTCTGATCACTTTGATGGCTAGGCTAAGCTAATGGTAGCTTTGCAGCTAAAGAGTAGACAATTAGATCCACTGTTAGCTCATTGGCCAGTTCATTAGTTAGTTAGAACTACTAGGTACTAGATCTCTTATTTAGAAAGGAAAACAGGTTTGCCTTGCTCACAGGACTTATGTTACTTGCCTATGTCTTAAGATAAATAAATGGATAAAAAAATATGGAGCTTATATAGGGTCTGAGGATATAGGAGTTTAGGTTGTAAAAAACCTAGAGAGTGTGATTATCTGGTCTGGAAAAATGTTTCAGGGTTGTTAAAAGCAAAAAAAAAAAAAAAAAAAAAAAAAAAAACAAACGATTGGAGAGTCTAAGTAGGTGTTTTAAGGTATATATGAGTTATAAAGATACAAAAAATTATTTAAAGCATATTAAAAAATGGGAGATACTCTAGATCTCATTTCCTTTGGTTGTCTTCTGGAGATAGACTTAAAGGTGCTTCTCTTCTAGAGATAGACTTAAAGGTGCTTCTCATCATGTTAAAAACATCTGTTTAATGTATGTATCTGACCCAAAAGCCATAGCCTTTACTATAGTATTCTTAATATCTGCCATTTCTGGGGTAGACTTTGACACAAGAATATCTTAAACCTATTCCTTCTAGTTGCTTTGTTAAGAAAAGTCCAAGCATCCAGGGTTTAACAATAAATCCAGGAATGTATTTTCTCCTAACTTTCTAGTATGAACATAGACATGGGGGTTAAAAGTAGATGCTGAGTGTACAAAAAATGGCTAACATTGGTGGCTGATTACCAACAGGTGTGCCCACAGAAAAAGTGCTAAAGAGTTCCAGACCGTGGACACACACACTTAAGCTGTTTATAAAGGTTACAAAACAAACAGCTAACTGATACTCATTCAGTGGGATGCAGTTTTATCTGTTACTCTCAGAATGTTGTTATATTAGATTTGCTGATATGTTACTTTTCTGAGTTTTTTAATATATATTCCTTATATATATATTTTTTAATATATAGTCCTTTAATATATATATATTAATATATATATATTCCTTTTATGTACCAAAAAAATTCCTTTTATGTACCAAAATATATATATATATATTCCTTTTATGTACCAAAAAATATATTTTAATATATATTCCTTTAATATATATATTAATATATATATATATTCCTTTTATGTACCAAAAAAATTCATATGAGTTTCAGGAAATCAAAAAGTTATGTAACCTGGATCTGGCAAAGCTCAAATGGATCCCAGATGAGTTTTCCCCTGGTCTTGGGATTCCTCACTTTTCCCATTTAATAGATAAATTTTAACTTCTGTCTCCAGTCCAAATTTGTCTCAGCAGATTTTCACCTGTTTAACTCTGTTCTGGGATCAGCTGTGGACTGCAAGCTGAAATCTGGACTTCCTGGAAACTGACATGATTGCTCCCTGCCTCTTCGGGTGGATCAACTAACCAGATGCTTGGGACTGCCCCATTGCCCAGCCTTTGACTGGCATTTCAGCCTCCCTAGCCCCTGATGCCAACAGCCCAATGGTCAGCACTGAAGAATATCCAGAAGATGGATCTTTGCCCAAATCCCACCTAGCAGGCTGAAATGCTAAGTCAAAAGGGGCTGGCTCCCTGGCATTAGCTATTATCTTGGGCATCTGCTTAGCTGAAATGGAAACTAATATTGCGGCAACTGGACTAAAAGCCTAGAGAGACACTAGAAAAAAGGATAATAGTTCTCTTTGGCTTACTACCCCTATATCCACCCTGAAGGGACCCCTACTCATTTTTTTTATTTTTATCTTTGGGCCTTGTATTTTAAATTGCTTAATGGCTTTCATAAAGAAATGCTTGAGAGTAATATAGCTAACGGTATTCAGATCCCATTGTAAAAAGGTAAATCTACAAAATACAAGGGGTCATATCTGGAAGACCCAAGATTGGGTCTTCAAATGATCATGGGAAAGGGGGAAATGAGAGACCAAAAGATTAAAAATCAGCAGCTATTAATATTTAAGGCCCCAACTACTTGGGTGGAGAAGTCCAGGAATGCCCTGAGGGGAAAAACTGCCTTACTGCATTCTTTCCCCACCCACTAGAGATACAGTTGCTAGGAAACTGGCCTATCCCCCTAGGGAGGAACACCAGATCATTAATGGTTTGGGGACCTTCCTATAGCCAATCAATTCAAAATGTAGCATTCTGACCAATAGATGCTTGCCAGGCAGGAATCACCCCTGCCTTGGGCATGCTGGGAGGGAGCAGAATCTTTAAATCACCCAACTAACCTGAGTATGGGGCTCTCGGCTCTCACCATTTTGGCGGTGGGGAGTGTGAGCCCAAGCTGCAGCTTGTAATGATTTATAATAAAAAGAACCTCATGTATTTAAAAAAATAAAATAAAATAAAAATAAAGTTTGGGTTATTTAGAATGTATAGCATGTTTGTCACTGTAAAGCTCGTTTTCATTAAGAACAATAGTTCTCTACTATTCTCTTTAAATTTGTATTTATTTTCAGGTACATGGGTGTTTTTGTATGTCTCTGCACCGTGTATGTGCCTTGTACCTATACATGTTTCAGAAGAGTGCAATGGATCCCCTAGGACCAGTGTTTTTTGCCACCATGTAGGTACTGGAAATGAAACCCAGGTCCTCTGGAAAAGCAGGCCCAGTTGCTGGGCCATCTCTTCAACCAAGTTCTCTACTGAAGCTCTCTAGGTCCTTTCTAATTACTTCATACTACTCAAATTTCTTAAAATAAAAATATTTTTACTTAAGCCTAATCTTTAAGAAGTATGCCATACTGTACTGTTAGAAAATGTGTTGAGATGTCAGGAAATCAA
>REGO01000033.1:4736358-4758126 GCA_010120015.1 Rhombomys opimus
AAAGATAGAAGAATGATACTTGGGCAGAGTGGTACATGCCTTTAATCCCAGCACTCAAGGAGACAGAGGCAGGCACACGGATCACTGTGAGTTCAAGGCCAGCCTGGTCTAGAAAGTGGGTCCAGGACAGGCAAGGTTACAAAGAGAAACCCTGTCTCCAAAAACAAAACAAAACAAAACAAAACAAAACAAAACAAAACAAAACAAAATGATAGCAGAATGAGTCTGTTAATATTTTTGAGATAAGGTCCTATTATGTAGCCTAGGTTGGCCTTGAACTCACAATTTTCTTGCCTCAGCCTACCAGGTACTTAGGATGATAGGTGTGCCACCATACACAGTTTAAGGTGGAATTGTGTATTTAAAAACTGTGCCAGGTAAGGAACTAAACACCTGGCTATACTCCCTTGTGGCCTCAACTATACTTTAGAATGTTATCACTGGTGCTTTTTAGGTACCAATACACTGTGCTGTACAGATCACATGCCATTTCACCAGCTAATAATCTAATGTATGAGAAACTGAAGCCAGAAGTGCATTCAGACCTTACAGTGATATATTCAGCTAAGACCAGGAGCAGGATGAACATCAGCTACAGCTCAATCCAGGTCTAACCAGGGTCACCATACATCAGTTGTCTCCATGCTCTAAAATCTGTTGGCCTCTTCTCTGGATCCTGATGCTAGCATATAAATGACTACTCCAAATATCATGTTCTCTTTTCTTTCAAGTCCAGTAGAAATGAACAATAGTTTTTCCCCTTGACAGGCTGTTCAAAGTGTCTCTGTATCTCACTGCTCTGGAAGAACTATTTGATGCTATTTCTCTGATGCCAGGAACACAGAGCACCTAAGCCTAAGTTACCATCAGCTGTCTCAAAGCAGACTAAACTCTCAGCAGGAGCCCCACACAGAGTAGGACTGGATCAAGGATGGGTGAATGCTAGATGTCTTGAACAGATGTCTTTAGCAAAGAAAATAGAGCCTCAGGATACTTTTAAATAAACTGCTGTCAGAACTACTCTGATATCACTAACATCTTGTCACCACCACACAACTTACTCCTAATAAACCAGAGAGGGTACTACTGCTTAAACTACAGACCCAGGGTTTGAATCATTCTCCGGTAAACATTTCAAGGATATGTTCTAAATACAACTCACAATAGTGTTTCTTGCTGATTAAAAAACAAAAACAGGAGAAATAAGGACGGACCTCAACAAACCTACTATAAAAACAGGTAACTTTTGTGTTTTTGTATTTGTGTTTGAATGCATGTGTATGGAAGAATATTACGATGTGGAAAAAGATGTGGAGAAAAAAAGCTCCCTCCTGCCCTGCTTCCATGCCTCCTAATTCCCTTTGCAGAGACAACCACTGTTACTAGTTTCTTGCACATCCCCTTCTAGAGATATTCTTTGCATACAGAAACACCTGAGTATGGTTTTCTAAGAACAAACAGTGGCTCCATCTATTCTCTATGTTGTTTCTGAAAGCATCCCAGCTTTCCCGTTTGAGGAGCCTGAAGGAAAATGTAGGATGATCAAACAAACTCTCCTGGCAGGAGCTGGGTGTGGTAGTGCACATCTGTGCATTGAGGGAGGCACGGAGGCAAGCAGATCAGCGTGAGTTCAAAGCCAATCTGGTCTACAAAGCAATTCCAGGATAGCCCAGGCTATAGAAACCCTGTCTCAAAAAAACAAAAAAACAAAACAAACAAAAAACCCACCAACAACAACAAACGTCTCCTGGTGGCTGGCCCCAGTCTCAGAATCCTGGTCCTGCCTACTGCATTCTATGCCAGGGGGTGACTCAAAGCTCCCAATGCCCAGCTCCCCCCCACCAAGTGACATTATCACAAGTAATTATAAAAATAAGAGCTGCACAAAATAAAGGCCTGAGGTTAAAACCATGGTCTTTTTAGAAAAATATATTGGTATTTTAAAAACTGTTTCTAATAAAATATATATAGAGATACCTCTAGCACACTGGCACTGAAACCTAGAAAAGTGTGATAAAAGATTCTCTGTACTAAGAGCGGAATGAACAAAGTATCTCCTAAATACTGCAAGAATTAAAAACACGAGCTCGGGTGTTGGGGGCCATGCAGAAGAAACAGCAAACAGCTCTGGAACGCATGGAATGTGGCCATTGGTTAGCAGAACCATGCTGGGTGGGCCTTAGAGAGGGAGGACCACGCGTCCTGAGGACTTTATGCAATATGGAGCACAGCTCTGCTGTTGCCCTTGTGGTCAGCACATCCCTCTAACAGAGGAGTTGTAGGAGAGCTCTAAGGGACTTCCCGCCCCTCCCTGGGCAGTGTCACCGGCACTCACAATAACATTGCTTGATCTCTTTCAGGCATTGCTGCTGGAGCAACTTAGTGACTCAGCCACCACCCTTGAAAAGAACTTAGAGAGATTGTTAGCAAGGACTACCGCTCTTTGAAAGAGTTTGGAAAAATATTGTTTAGCAAGGCTGAGTAAAGATGTTTTTGATAGTGGCTCTGATGTAGAAAATCTTGGAGAACAATCTGAAGTTCAGAAAAGTACACTCTTTTTTTTTTTTTTTTTTTTTTTAGAAAAGTACACTCTTAATAGTAAAGCCAAGAAGTTTTTGAGGTTGGCAAACAAGAACAATACCCCAGAATAGCACTGGCTGACGTGGCTCTTTCTAGCTGGGCTAGTGACTGAGATGATAATTAATTTCTTATACTCATTTGTGCCCTCAGCTTCCTGATATGATTTAATGAAATTATTAATGAGTAGATGCACACCTTAAAGATTTAAAGATTGTTTTTATATAAAGTTTAGATTTGTGATTTTAAGATTTTTATAAGATTACCTTTTAAGATAATTGATTCTTTCTTTGTAACCACAAATTGCAGCCTGCCAACAACAACAAAAAAAAGCTGGCTAAGAAATTACCTGCCTTGCTCATACTTTGTTAATCTATAACAAGTTGCCTGGTTACAAATATATATAGATTCTTGGAAATAATATGTTTTTCATAGTTATGTTTCCATAACACATAAAACATCTGATCATGTAAGGATATTGGGGAACATGTTTTTCTTACATATACTCATTGTAAATTGTTCACGTAAAGAAAAATAGAATGTACTGACACTGATTTTTGTACTGCTTAAAAGATTTTGCTGGGGGGACTATCAGTGGACTTGGGGAGGGGCATGCATGAAGAAGGGGGAGGGAAGGGGATTAGGAGGGGAGGAGAGAGGGGCTTATGGGGGATACAAAGTTAATAAAGTGTAATTAATAAAAAAAAAAGGAAAAAATATTTTGCTGGGATATACAGGATAAAAAATAAAGTTGACTTGGAGCTTTGTTCCATCAACCCAGCGTGAGAGAGTGTGTGAGTGTGTGAGTGTGTGTGTGTGAGTGTGTGTGTGTGTGTGTGTGTGTGTGTGTGTACATGGTCTTTTTTCTCTCCTTCTTGCCTTTCCTTTTCAGATGCTTGCCTTCATCAGTGGAAGCCCCTACCAGGAGCCATCAGCTCTGGCCCACTGCTGCCAGCAACAATGAGTTCTGGTCCCTCACTTAATCACTATTAGCGAAAAAAACACTGTCGGCAACAATCAGTTCTGGCCAAGAGAGCCAAGCCTTTCATCCTCAGAGAAAGTCTGCTGGGTGATGATCTACACCCTGACTCAGTTTACCCTGTAGTGTCAATGCTAGCCTTTGATACACAGAATCTAATAGATGTCTCTGCATTTTATAGCACTTGTTGCTCTTGCAAAGGACCCAACTTCAACTCCCAGCACCCATGTGGCAGCTCACAGCCTGTGACCCCAGTTTCAGGGGACCTAACACCCTCTTTCTGGCTTTTGTGTATACTTGTACACACATGACATATACTTACACAAACAAACACACATATTTTTTAATGATAAAATAGTATCTATCACACAGTCAACACCCAATAAATTTAATTTCTAGATACCATTTTGATCCAGAAAAAAACATCCTAGGAAATACAATCTTAACTCTACAGTGGCAGAACAGGATATTAACCAACACTTGGGGTCCTGCCTGTTGCCACATAATTGGCAGGCCCACGTCTCTGAAGACACAGCAGACACCCCTCCCTAACTTAGCTTTTTTTAGGCTTAATAAATTATTTGTAACCTGTACACAGAGGCTATAAAAGAAAATTGTACTTTTTTTTTCTTTCATGTGACAAAATAGGCAATCAAAGGAATCCTAATCCTGACCAGCATTAAACAACCATGACAAGCTTCCCAGCTCCAACACAAAGGCTGTGTGGAGTAAAATGCAAAACAGCTTCTTTGTATGGATCTGATGCAGGTATGGAAGATTCTGGGCACCAAAGACAGTACATACACAATCATTCAGACCTCAGTATTAACTGACTAAACCTGAACATCAATCATCTCATTGTCTATTGTGTGGTCAGTAACCTCAACCGCATCAAGCTTCACTGGAACAAACCTGATATGATCTATGGAGGATTGCTCTGGAAACATACTTCAAGGGAACCCGGAGTCAGAGTTAGTACAGACAACCAAAGAGTTCAGTTCACATCCCTAGCAAATGCTGATGCCACTCAACTGAGTATTTTTAGATATAGGACAGTTATGCAACAGAGCTGTTTCAATGATGCAATGGGTCCTTCTTGGTAGAAACCAATAAAACTAATCTCAAACCAGTCTTCCAATTACTGGAGTTGAAAGCTGACATGCCTGAATATTTTTGAGGCAAAATAAATAAAACACCTAAAATTTTCATGTTAATGATGAAAAAAATGTTCTATACTATAAGAAAAAAAAAACAGGTGGGGAAAACAGACTCATCTACAAATAACTTACAAAAGCAGGATGTAGATGTTATCAGACATTCTTTTAAATGTGGCTATATGTTTCTTATTAAAAAGAAGATTATGCAACAAAAATGAGGTCATAAAATAAACAGCTAGTTTTAAATATTTCAGGAGAACCTCCTTCCATGTTTCTTTCAAAAAGAAAATGAAGGCGTTAAGTACATACCTTTCCATGTAGTGTGGTCGTTTACTGAGAGAAGGTGTGTACACTAATTTTAAAGTGATGGGAAGTGGCTAGCATCCTTGAGAGATGCTGAAAGATTTGAACAAGCTGTAATTTAGGGATTCACTGCCAATTCAATGAAATGGAATACAAGCCCACTAATTAAGGGGAAAAAAATTTTAAGGGGCTGGAGAGATGGCTCAGCAGTCAAGAGCACTGGCTGCTCTTCAAGAGGACCTGGGTTCAAATCCCAGTACCCACATGGTGGCTCACAACTCTCTAACTCCAATCCCAGGGGAGCCAATGCCCTCTTCTGGCATCTTTGAAAACTGCATATAGCAGTGCACAGACTAACATGCAGGTAACATAACCATACATATAAAGTAAAAATAAATGGAAATTATAAATAAAAGAGGCACTCTGGCAGAGTAGATGAAATAGGCTAAGTTCCGATCTAGGCACTTCCTGCTTATCTCTTATTTGCAAAGGACAACACACTACTATCTCTTAATACTAAAACACACACTACTCACACTTTTTAAAAATTTTCTAAAATCTATAGCTAAACACCACTCTTGTCAAATAATCAGTGAATCTAGACATACCATTAGTGATGACAACTGCTTCTATGGCACTCTGCTGAAAACTGTCCAACAGACAACCTTGCCTGGCAGCTCCAACTTAGGTCCATCTCATGAGGACTTGGGAAGAAACAGCTATAACTAGATGGTAAGAAGGCCTGATTTAATCACAAGAATTCAGTGTTGGGCTGGTAAGATGGCTCAATGGATGCATGTGCTTGCCTTCAATCCTAATTACACGAGTTTGATCCCTTTTTGAGACAGGGTTTCTCTGTGTATAGTTTTAGCTGTCTCTAACTCACTCTGTAGACCAGGCTATCCTTGAAATCAGAGATCCACCTGTCTCTGCCTCCCGAGTGCCAGCATTAAAGGCATGTGCCACCACTGCCTAGCTCCAGGTGAAACACTGAATCTTGCAGTGAAGCTTATAAGAATCAGGAAATAAACAACTTACTGGCTTCAGGAAATCCCTGACACTGAGCAGATGTACTGGATCACCCCCTCACCACTCATATGCAAGTAAGGATTGATGAAAGACACTCTTCCACAAGCTGAGCTGCCTGGAAAAAGCAGATTTTAGGAGAGATGTCTGGAAGATGCTCAGACCAACAGAGGCACCAAAACAAAACAAAAGCCGCTCTGCAGCCTGCTGAGTCGACTGCAGGTTGTGCAGTATATTCTAGGTGCCCACTTTAGTGAGATACCACCATGCTGGAGTGGACTTTGGTGTTATAGTTTGTCTCTGCATCATTTTGCTCCCGTAAGCAACCCCAATTAAAACACAACGGTTCTTCAAGTTGAACTTTGGTGGTATACTTACTTTGGTCCACTGTCAGTTCCCTATCTGAGGTGAACAGACTTGTTAATGTCTCTTAAGAATAGTGCCCAACAACACACACCTTAAGATAGACACTGCTTTTCCCATAAGATACTGCCAACTCATAAAAAGGAGAGTTCAGGGTCTGTCAGTCCTAGAATTCTGTCTCAAGGCTCTGTACCCTGACAACCCACCAAGATGGAAAAGCAGGCCCAGGAAAGCCTAGTGCAAAGCTGAAGAAACTGGACACATTGGCTTCTTATTGGTCACAGGTTCCATGTGCTAGGATGCAGCCTGGAAGTGCTGCTGTTTGTGGTTAGTCTCATGCCAAAGCTTTTGGAGACAAAGGATGGGGGGGGGAATGCAGAGAGCTTCAGTTAATTTTTCAAAATCAAAGAATCAATTCTGACCATTAACCCAGCTGGTCCCAACAATCTAGTTCCCCAAGGCCAGACCCAAAAGGCAGAAGCTTGAAGAATCACTGCTAGCTTTAATGAGCCAAGGGCCAAAAGCTGAACAGCAAATCTAATGCAAATCCGATGATAATCCAAGGAAAGGCACATCAAATAATTGGAACAAAACAAACTTTTTTGTATGTCTGGGCCTATCAGGTAAAGAAGGGTAGAAAAACTGTGCAATTTTAATATGTTCAACTTTCAAACTGGAAATCATTAGTTGGTTCCACTGGAGAATACAACCAGAAAGGAATGTAGAAATAACTGTCAAAGAAAGATTCTTCTTTAAAACAAAAAAAGTCGTGGGGGGTCTTTCCACCAAGTTCCATCAATACATATGACCTCGAGTAAACAAAACTCATTTCCTTCTAGGTCAAAAGGGAAGAGAAGATGACTGGCACAGAAACCCACATAAGGAAAAGAACCAAATCAGGGAGACTTCCTGTGAAGTCTACTCTCTGATGTCACCTCTCTCTATTCAACATCAAAGAATCTGTGCTGAAGAGAAGTGATGACCACAGCTGCTGACTATTTGGGAATCAAGTGTATGTTTCCCTCAGGGTCTCGCCCAAAGCTGGCTTCTGACATCCTTATATAGCTGTGAACAGCTTGGTGGGCAGTATGTGTCTCCAAGTCTCCTGCTGGGGAGCACTACCCGTCCACACTACAGCCTACTCTTCCCAACAGAGCGCAATGATGTATCAAAATAAGTATTTTCCTCCGAGTTGTCTGGTGTTTCAGTCAGGCCTTTACTCTAGAATTGTCCATGTATTATCTATTATTGCCCTACAAGTGTAGCTCCTGCCTTCCAGTAACGAGTCTCTAAATGGTCTTTTTATACCAGGGTAAAGCAGATGTATCATATATAACTAACTCATAGAAGACACTGGCTTTTCTTACCTAATTTTCTGTAAGAACCAACAAACTCCTTTCTTTCTTGATAGTCACAGTGACACCTAAAACAATCCACCAATTAAATTCTCTTTGTAAAACAAGTACTAAGGGCTCACAGGCATAAGTTCACATAACTCAGTAGTTCCCCCAAATGACCCAAATCTATTAAGTGTGTATGCCACAGGACTGATGAGTTTGCTTAAATAAAAAGAGGAATCTTTAGTAGGGTCAGGGTAGAGGGATCTGAAGAACAACATTCAAAAGGCACACTTAAATCCACACACTAGTGTTTGTCTCTCAGAATAGTTCCTAACCCTTGCATCCACTTTTAAAAGGTGGGAAATAGTAAGAGCTGGAGAGGACAGGGTCTCCACAAGGAGAGCAACAGAACAAGAAAATTTGAACACAGGGAACTTCCCAGAGACTCATACTCCAACCAAGGACTATTCATGGAGATAACCTAGAACCCCTGCACAGATGTGGCCCATGGCAGTTCAGTGTCCAAGTGGGTTACATAGTAATGGGAAGAGGGACTGTCTCTGACATAATCTGATTGGCCTGCTCTTTGATCACCTTCCCCTGAGGGGGGAGCAGCCTTACCAGGCCACAGAAGAGGACAATGCAGCCACTTTTGATGTGAACTGATAGACTAAGATCAGAAAGGAGAGGAGAACCTCCCCTATCAGTGGACTTGGGGAGTGGCATGCATGCCAAAAGGGGAGGGAGGGTAGGATCGGGAGGGGAGGAGGAAGGGGCTTATGGGGGGATACAAAATGAATAAAGTGTAATTAATAAAAAATTAAAAAATGAAAAAAAGAATATCTAATGTGTTTAGTTCCAAATGCTATATGACTTCCTCATCCCAGAAACAAATACCTCCACAACGTTTTACAGAGAAAAGTCCGAGAAACAGATCTTTGAGTGGCAAGAGAAGGGTTGAAAGACTAAAAATCAGGCTCTTCCAGGGAAATTCCATTAAAAACATTAAAAAACAACATTTGTGCGGTACTTTTAAAATGTTAAATGTCATGGAAATTCTCCAACTTACTCCACAAAGTATTCAAAGTTATATCAGGACTCACTCACTTCAGACAAGTGGACACAGGGTCAGGTTAAGCCCAGCTTACTTCCTAAGTGACTTACAGCCCAACCCTAAGGAAGCACAAGCCATGCCTTCAGAGTATGTAACTGAGGCCAACATTTGCATCTCAAAATTCTCGGTAGAAGACAGATCTCCAACAAATGGTACTGGCCAACAGCTGAGTATCTGACAAGCCTCTGCTTAGGCCTGCCCTTCAAAGAGCAATATATTCTTTCCTGCATTCATTCAAGAAAGCATGTTCTTAGGAAAAAGCTCTCATTTCTAGACAAACAAAATCTTGACTCAGGGGACAAGAAGTGTGACGGGAGAGCCCCTGTCTGGCATTCCAGAGGCATTCCCAACAATGAAGAAAAGGTAAATAAAAACCTTGACTTCGTCATAAAGTCAACAAGTGTAACTCCAGTGATGGCATGCTTTGAGCAAAGGGCTACCCTACATACCTGTGAATGACACCTGGCACTTCCTAGACAACTATGGGCAGATCCAATATCCCAGATCACAAAAGTAATGGCTATCAGTAAGCAGAGCAAAAAACAAACAAACAAACAAAAACCCAAAAACCTGTTAGAGCTATTCTGTATACCAGTGAACGACACTGTCCCTAAGTTATAGTTCACTGCTGGGATAAAGCAGTCCCTCCCAGCAGACACACAGCTCAGTGTGGTTATTAGTCTCCAACATAATTCTCTAAAAGCTCCTTAAAAGTTTTTCTAAAAGCTCCTTAGATGAGCTTTCTGCTTTGTCTCCTTTTCATCATCTCCCCATAAGCTAGTCCTATCCATACCGACCCCAACCACCTCCACTTGTCCTGGTCTCTCACCATCCCTTGCCACCAATGACGACCTTCCAAGTCCTGTCTTTGGTATTAAATTTCCCCAGCCCGTAACAGATAAAAGGACTGACAAGGTGGTAAGAATTGCATTGAGTTTTCCAAACAGCTCCCTACTAGCCCAGAGATTGGGTCTGTATCAGTCTTCCTCGATCATGGCTGATTCTTATACTCCATCTTCATGACTCACTGAAAAATAATGACCTTCAAACTTCTGAAACAGACAGTCCCTCTTTTGGCGCCTTAGCAGCAAAGGAAACATCTCTTCTCTATCCATGCTACTCTTTCCTTAGAGTCTTCTCTAACCACTCTTCTGTTAGAAGGCAAAGGATATAGTATCAGGTGGGGCTGAGTATGTGTGACTGGGCCCCCATTCTAAAGCTTAAAACCCAGTTTCTATCTTTGGGCCTCTTCTCATTTCAGTATGCGGCTTTAACTCATTCACTCAATAGAATTACAACCATAACCTCAACCTAACTCTTGCACATTTATTTACCTCTGGCCTTGAAGTTTTAATTTTTAAATCAACTCTATTAAATTATAATTTGTGCATAACATAATACACATATTGAATGAAGTGTAGCTTTCAACTAACTATAGACCCATTCAACTACCACCACAATCAAGATTCCACCACCCTCCAAATCCTCTATTCTTCCAGCTTTCTTCCCTACTACACTGACACTAACACAAAATTCTTTACAGCTTCTATTTACCCTTCAGATACCTGCTTATGACACAAGGAGCTGAATCATTCCCTGAAGGATTCCTTCACATCCTTCTCATCATTGCCTCTTAAGCACTTGGTATATACACCTCTTCTCAACTAATTCACTGTATGAAAATTCATCACTTGATCATGAAGATTTTGAAGTCAAGTATTTTATCCCTTTTCACATGTCAACATCTCAAGCTTTCTTTCTTTCTTTTTTTTTTTTTTTTAAAGAAATGCGAGAAGGCTACAAATAATGTCTCATGCCTGTAATCCTAGCACTTGAAAGGTATAGGCAAAAGGATCCGTCCACAGTCATCCTCAGTTACATAGAAGATTCAAGGCCAGTCTTGGTCCATGTCTAGTTGTCTGAAAAAAGGGGAGAAAGGAGGTGGTAAAAGAAAACAAGCAGTCTGATGAGGATGCCTATCGAAAACATTCCAAATCTATTAGCGCACAGGTTATTGTTCACAGCGATGGCACCCAGCCAATGTGACAGCATATGATGGAAAAGTCAGCTCATTAGTACAACAGAATGTACTGCCATGACCTTGCCTATTTAGCGATGTTATTACATAGTTGGCCATTACCTCAGTCAGTGTTCTATTGCTGTGAAGAGACAACATGACTGCGGCAACTCTTATAAAGGACAACATTAAACTGGGACTGGCTTACAGTTCCAGAGGTTTAGTCCATTATCATCCTGGTAAAAATATGGTATGGCAGCAGAGTACTGGAGAAATAGCTGAGAACTACATCCTGATCTGTAGACAGACTGGGTCTGATACGGGCTTTTGAAACTTCATAGACAACCTCAAATAACACACTTTCTCCAACAAGGCCACACCTCCTAATCCTTCTATTCCTTCTCAAATAGTGCCACACCCTGGTGAATAGGTATTCAGCCTATGGAGGCCACTTTATTCAAACCACCACAGTCACTCTCCAAATGCCTTTGAATGAACTAAACAAAACTGAAATATATAAAAGCTGCACACACACACACACACACACACACACACATACACACACACACACGCACACACAGGAAGGGAGGGAGAGAGGAAAAGAAAGGAAGAGAGAGGGGAAGAAAGAGAGAAAGAGAAAGAGAGAAATAATTTCCCCTAAACATGCATTCACTAATCACCATATTACCAAGAAGATCATATATACACTCCACCCAGTGAAATTACAGAGCTTCAATATGCTATGCTGTCCACACAATTTTATTTACCTCTTATGAGCAGATAGATAAGATCCATGTCACCTAAAATTATTTAGCCATTGTATTAGCGCAGCTTGAGTGCCATGAGTCTCAGGGAATCAATATTATACCCGGGCACAGGGAATATGCTCACTTGAGTTCTATGACTCTCTAGGGACCTGGTCCTACATGGGCAATACCTGCCCAATCAGAAAATATACCAGCAAGAGAAGAGCATTCACCTGGCATGAATATGAGCAGAGTTTGCAGACCCAGAAGAAACTATTAAAATCAAGGCATTCATAGGAAAGCCAAATTGTTCAATGTTCAGTGATTACCTCCCAGATGCAAACACTGTTGTTACCTCTGACTCCTAACCCCACCAAGTCCTTCTCTGGGTTTAGGCTCTTCCCGAGCACAGTGATGAGGGTCCCTGGATCAAGCTCACCTTCCAGCCTCCAAGGCTCACAGCTCCTTACAAGGTGCAAAATAATGTGGTTGGACAGTGTCACAAACACGTGTACAGTGCAAAATTCTCCTCAGGATAAAGAGAAAATGGCAATTGCTCTGTTGTGCTGCAGTTTACACCCCAGCAAGCGCTTCTGTAGCTTCACAGAATAACCCAAAGAAAGCTAGTTGGCATGCTATTGAAACACGTACTTCAACAAGTACGCTGCACAAGAACACTAATAACAAACTTAACTACAATGCTATGTTTACCCTTCACGTTACCTTTAAACCTATAGTTTTTAAGCGTCCCTTTTCAAATGTTATTCATTTCATTTCCGAGGCTGATTTGCACTTCAGTGCACCTAAACTCTGGCTAAACTCTGTCTTCCTTTACTAGGTCGTGAACTACATAAGAGCATAGCCTGAAGGACAAACAAATGCTATTTCTGTTACCCGTTCTAATCATTCCTTGATTTTAATGCAGATCTTTGATATTCCCTTAGGAGACCCATCATTTCTACACTTGGTTGCTCAATTATAGACATGGCTTAGGCTTGACCAATTAAAGCACTGCTTCCCTGGGATCAGTAACTGGTTTAAGTCTGGTCACATGACAAATACCACATAATATGACTCAAGCCAAGTATGGTACTTTTATTAGGGAAAAGCTGATTGGGTTTTGTTTGTTTGTTTGTTTTGGTTTTTTTAAATGGCAAATCAAGAAGTCAGGCAGTGGTGGCATAAGCCTTTGATCTCAGTACTAGGGAGGCAGAGGCAGGCGGATCTCTATCAGTTTGAGGCCAGCCTGGTCTACTAAAAGAGTTTCAGGGTTTCAGATAAACCCTGTCTCAAAAATACAAAACAAAACAAAACAACAACAACAAAAAAAGCAAATCGGAAGATGGATGCTGCCAAGTGTAGACACACTGAATCAGCCTAAGAATATAACCACCATACAGAAGACAACTAGAGAGATGCCAGGTCCTGTTGGCTCAAACCTGATATCCTCAGGTGTTTATGAGCCAACATATTCTTTTTATATATTGCTTCAGCCAATTTGAGTAGCTTTCTGTGCTTGCAACCACATACGTGACAATTAACAAAATTTGTGTTCACCTTCTTCACCTCAACACCAGGGCAGGTAGTAGGATGCTAAGAAGCTATTCTTTTAAACCAGTTACAAAAAAAAAATTAGGATCAGAATATTTACATATGTAATTTATTTCATGTAAAATCTCAAAAAAACTTTTAAATTAAAAAAGTAATGATGGCTGCCCCTAGAGATGTTGCAGGCGTGGGTGCTGCATCACATGGGTGGCAGGAGGTGGCAGAAAGGAGAGAGGTCAGGCTTGACCAATTAAAGCACTGCTTCCCTGGGATCAGTAACTGGTTTAAGTCTGGTCACATGACAAATACCACATAATATGACTCAAGCCAAGTATGGTACTTTTATTAGGGAAAAGCTGATTGGGTTTTGTTTGTTTGTTTGTTTTGGTTTTGCTCAGTGTTCTGACCTATAAACATCTGAATGATTAGCAGCCTAACAGTCCCCGAAAGAAGCAGGCCTGGGGAGTACAAACCATGCCGGAGATGAGCTCTGCCCCACACTGTGATGCACAAAAAGAGCATAGCACTCCTGAGACAACCCCAGACACTCAGAGATCCCGGGGAACCACTAAGAGGAGCAATGGAAGTGGTGGGGAAATGGAAGAGAAAGGAACAGAGGATGTGGGCACAATGAAGAGAGGCAGAACTGGAGATTCAAGTGTAGTGAGGAACAGCCTGATGTGAGTAGCCAGTGATGCCACCTGGAACTATGGTAGGGTTCTGGCCTGTGCTGCCACAGGGAGCCATGTCTGGGTCTGTGGCCCTGCAGCAGCAGGGGTCTGTTACCGTCAAAGGCCAGGCAAATGTCCTCATTTTGGGCTCCTGCCCAGAAACATGCTGTCTGAGGGACTGTGCAGAAATGCCCTCACATGGGCATCATGAGAAAGCTGGGCCTGGGGGCATGAGAGCAGGAGACCTGTTCCTTCCCCTCACCTTCTGCAGCATAGTAAAGCTGGCCCTGGATGTGGGGGTTGCAGGCAAGGCAGCCCACAGGGCATGAGCACAGGAAAGCTGCTCCTTCCTCGTCTGTTGGGAGGTGGCACGAATGAGGGAGAGATGCCCTCTTACCACTCCCTCGTCCCTCGCCATCTATGGCAGACAGGAGAGTTTGGCCCCAAGGAGATGAGAATGGGAGAACTGGCTATGTTCCTCACTGGCTGCAACACTCAGGAGAGCGGGCTCTGCACCTCACCTGGGCAGCAGGGTAGAGTTGGCTCTCATACAGGAGATTGCTGGTAAGAGTGGAAGAGCTGGCTAGGCTGACCAGCTCGGATACCTTAGACCCAGATCTAGGGCTTTGAGTTGGCCCACTCCAACATCTACCCTATGGATGAGCTGCTGAAGTGCATGAAGAGGCCTGTCCAAAACTCCAGGATCTCATGACACAGGGCAACAACAGGGTGTCTGAGAGGAGCCCCAGTGAGGTTCCAGTATTGACAGAGTTGCAGAGGCCAAACAAAGGAGTCACTGAAATGAACATTTGCAAAGATGTGGGGACAAAAGGGTATACTTGGGACACACTGTGACACACTACAGCTTCCATAAGGAGATTTTTTTTTTTTTTTTTTTGGTCTGCTTGGTGGGGAGCAGCTACAAGGGGAGGGGCAGATGAATGGGGATGGGGTGCATGATGTGAAACTCACAAAGAACCAATAAAAAGTAAAAAAATAAATTAATTAAAAAGTTGAAAAAAAAATAATCACAACTCATTTACTAAGAAAAATGTGAGAAAAAAAACCCCAAACTTTCTAAGCATAAAGCTATTAGAGAGAAAAAGTTTTCTATTCACAACCTTCTAAACAGAAGTTATAAATCCTTGCAACCTTAATGCATTTCAAGTGGTCTTTCTTTCTTGGTTAAGCTAAGTCTACGGTGCCAGCTGACTACCACAGGAACTGATCCTTATGAAGATGGGGGCTGCCTCAAAAGGCATCTGGCTCTAACTTACCTGCCCTCCCTCGTTTGTTTGGATTTTTTTGTTTGAGGAGTACGGAAAATACTGAGAGAGATCTTATGTAGGCCACGTTGGCCTGGAAATTTCCATAAACTCAGGATCTTCCTATTAACACCTCCCAAGTCCTGAGATTACAGGTGGGCAAACAACATACACCCATCCTTGGGTCACATAGCTAAAAATTAAAACGGCTCCTTTTTCTTTCCTCAAAAGAAAGTAGGTTAGCTGACCAACAAGAGACTCTCATTTTCCCAGTAAATGTCCTTCAAGTTGAGAATAATTTTAATAATTAGATTCTCCATTCTTCAGACATGAACAAGCAGACATGATATAAACTGGATATTAACTTAGCAGAGATACAAAAATGACTCGAGTGATGTATGAAGTCACTGAATGTTTTGAACTTGTCTTTCAAATTCAAGTTCAGATCCCCGAGAACCAATTCTCGGTTTCACCTAATCCTTTCTGCATCCAACATACTCTAGAGCACACAACTTACCTAATGAAAACTCTGAAGCCTGAGAATATTCACAAATCAACAAAGGAGTGGACATTTAATTTAAAAGAAAACAGCCAAATTTTCTAAGCTTTCTGGGTATCGCAACAAAGACACTAAAGGTAGGAATTAAAAGACATTGTAATACAGAGCCTAAAAGTTGGCAAACTTCTTAAACACCACCTCATTAAAAGATGAAGTAAATTACAACTTAGAAAGCAGGTGACCCAAAGTCACCAGCCCAGTGCCTCCAAGAATTGTAACGAAACCAAGTGTCTCCGACAAGTTCCCCGACCATCAAGGGGCAACTGAGGACTCAGTATCAACTTGTTGCTCCCTTGACTCTTCTTTCTTCTACACTGTGCATCTTAAAAAGACACACACACACACACACACACACACACACAGAGAGAGAGAGAGAGAGAGAGAGAGAGAGAGAGAGAGAGAGAGAGAGAGAACCTGTGTGTGTAGCCCTGGCTATTCTGGAGCTCTCCAGACGACGCTGGCTGCAAACTAAGGGATCTGCTTGCCTCTGCCTCCCATGTGCTAGGATCAAAGGTGTGAGATACTACCGCCAGTACATGGTGCAGCTTGTAGAGGAGCAAACGAGGGCCTCGATGGGTAGCTTTCTCTCTCCCTACTTCTAGATAAGGTAACTCATTAATTACAGGAGCTAGAGAAGGTGTCTTTCACACAATCCCTAACAGCAAAATCTCTCGGCACTGTCTCCTTAGTATGAATCAGGGAGAACAGACTATGGTTTATAACATAGTCTCTCATTTCAAATCTCTGCAATAACATGCAGCTCTAGGACACTGAGCTTTGGATTAGACTCTGCTCAGAAGAGTGGACTCAAGAAGACACCATCTTAAACAAAGTGATCGAGTGAACTGTCAAGACTCTCAAAAGAAGTGACCAGCCTTATGGGTCTTATCTATAAATAGTCTAAAAAACTAAAGAGATTTTAAAAAGACATATAGTCACAATTATCTAAAGACCTGAATGGTAATCTCTCTGTTCTTTAGTTCAGGTATGCATAGAAGAGTTTTAAGACAGTTGCCTGGCATGTCTGAGCATGCTTAATTAGTACTTGCTGTACAAAAGCCATATATACAAGACTCTCCAGTGACTCTCTAAACAACAAAGTTTACGTTGTCCTTCTTACTAGCAGTACCCCTGAGTCTACTTATAAGCTACGAGTAAATACATGTATTCTTCTATAACTTGCATTTAAAAAAGACTTTATCCCATCCACATACTAATCAGGCCCAAATTGCTTAGCTTCCAAGAGCAGATGAGATCATACACATTCAGGATAGTATGACAAAAGACTAAAACAAACCTTTCCAACTCTAACTCAAAATCTGGCAACAAAGACTACCATATTGGACTATGTAATTTTTTTAAAAAAGCCTTTTGCATGGCAGATGGTCTAATAAGCCAAGTCAAAATTAAATATTATATTGAGAGAAATACTTGTTATCTATACGAAAGATAAAGGACTAATGTCCCCAACATACAAAGACTAATTTTTTTTTGAGGCCGGGTCATATGTAGCCCAGGCTGACCTCAAATGAGTATTTCTGCCTCTTCCTCCTAAGTGCTCATATTTTAAGTGTAACCATACCTAGCTATAAAGAACTTATAAAAGGCTAGCACAGTGGTGCACACCTGTAATCCAGGGAGGCAGAGGCAGGCAGGTGGATCTCTGTGAATTCGAGTCCAACCTGGTCTACAAAGCAAGTCCAGCACAGCCAACCTACACAGAAAAACCCTGTATCGAAAAAGAAACAAAACAAAACAAAAAATACTTTATAGAAGTTTGAAGGTTTGAGATATCGTTCAGCGGTAAGTACACAGTTAGCATGCACAGGCTCTAGTTCAATCCCTCGCAACAAAAGTTAATGAATTAACTAAAATAAAATTTGACTAAAATTCCTAAACATAAATGGATTAAGGAGGCCAAGCACAGTGGCACACACCTGTAATGCTGGTTACTATGAAGCTTGACCTAGAGGCTTGAAGAGTTTGATGTCAACCTGAGCAGCACAGAAAGACCTGTATCTCATAAGGTGGGGGGGGGGGGGGGAGGAAACAGGCCCTGGATATTTGAATTAAAAAAAAAACCAAACAACAACAACAAAACCCAACTTTGCTCTTAAAATGAAATACTCTTTTTAGGCTAGGGTCTGATATGGGAGAAAACATGATTTTTTTTCTTTAAGTCTGGGTCACTTCTACTAATACACTTTCTAGGCCCATCTATTTTTCTACAAATTTCATTTTTCTTTACAGTTGAATCATTCTCCATTTTGCATATGTATCACATTTTCCTTACCCATTCACCTGCTGATGGATATCAACAAGAAGAAAGATAAAGTACAGGCAAAAGGATACCTGAGTCAGAAAAGGATATCAAGCTCATTTTTTTCATTTTTTACACTTTCAACTTCACCATAATTTATCTTGTTTTTCTCTTTTTCAGGGCAGATATGTGAATTCAGCTTTGTGAGTATTTGTCATAGTTTCTGTCAACTTGACACAAACATATACATACCTGGGATAAGCTCTCACTTGAGGAAATGCTTCCAACAGACTGGCCTTTAGGCATGTCTATGAGACATCTTGACTGCTATACTGATACAGGAAGGCCCAACCCACCATTATGGATGGTGCCATCCCTGAACACATGGGCCTGGGCTCTATAAGAGAAACAGCTGAACAAACCAGTGGAAACAAAGCAGTCAACAGATTTCCTGTGTGGACTCTGCTTCAGTGTCTGCCTCCAGGTTCTTGTTCTGACTGACACTGAATGCCTTCTGCCCACCATTTGGTAATCGCTTAGTCTCCTACCTGTGCACTAGAAAACTATCCATTCTTTGCCCAGCAAACTCTAGATCACATGCAACATGAATAAGCCAAAAAACTTCTCTGTTCTATGTTGGGCTGACCTACACTTTTTCTAGTAAGACATGAACCCTTTCTTCCCATGCTGTCCATTCTTGGCCCTCTTCCTCAGCCATATCAAAGGACTGATATTGACTTTCTTTGTACTTCATGAACTAACTGCTCTCCTCTCTCTCTCTCTCTCTCTCTCTCTCTCTCTCTCTCTCTCTGTGTGTGTGTGTGTGTGTGTGTGTGTGTGTGTGTGTGTCAGGGTCTCACCATGTAATCTGACTGTCTTGGAATTCACTATGTAGACCTTGAACTGGCCAGAGACCTGCTTGCCTTTGCCTTTCATGTGCTGGAATTAAAGGTGTGCACTATCACACTCAGGATTCCTATAATTCTGACTGTACCACTATGAAAACAAGAGTGGCATCTTTATTAGGAAATACATGTATAAATACTTCTGTGTAAACAAGGAAAAGTAGATATTTTCCAATGACCCAGAGGTGAAAATTATCTGACATAAATCTCCTTCCAGAGAAAAGAAAAGGCGTCTCAGGAGTGCAAATCAAAGAACAAAGCAACATGCTAACAATAAGTGCATGTCAGTAAGAGTGACTATCCTTTATATGTTCCAACGGTTGTAAAGGATTAATTTAGGAAAATGTTTGATGCCTTTCTTTCTCCAAGGTTCTAGGACTTGCTGTAGTGACTTCTACAGGAAGCATGCCTGAAATTATGCAGTACAATACAACAGCTACTAGCAACGTGGGCAAATGAGCACCTGGTAAGGTGGCTAACTTAAACTTAGATATGCTGGCTTCCAAGAATAAATACTTTTAAAAAGAGGATAAATAACACTCAATAATTTTGTACTGATTACATGTAGAAACGATATTCAATTCATTAGGTTATACCTTTAAAAACTCACTTCTCTATTTTTTAAAGCAGCTCCTATGTGAAAGTTAATATTAGATGCGTGGTTAGTACCATAACAGCACTGCACAATGGCTATCTGGAATATGACACCACTTTCTTTTTAACTTCAAGAAGTCTCACCAGGTGTGGTAGCACACACCTTTAATCCTAGAACTTGGAAGGCAGAGGCAGGTGGATTCCTGGGAATTCCAAGCCAGTATGGTCTACATAGGATGTTCTAGGATAGCAAGGGCTTTGTAGAAATAATGTCTAAAAGGAAGGAAGGGAGGGAGGGAAAAGGGAAGGGAAAGGGAAAAGGAAAGGGGAGGGGACAGGAAGGGAGGGGAGAGGAGAGGAGAAAAAGGGCAGCAGAGATAGCTCAGAGGTTAAGAACACTGGCTGTTCTTCCAAAGGTCCTGAGTTCAATTCCCAGAAACCATATGGGGGCTCATAACCATCTGTAATAAGATCTGGCAACTTCATCTAACATACAGGTAGACTACTATATTAATAATAACATTTTTTCAAAGAAATAAAGAAAGGAAGGAAGGAAGAAGGAGGAGGGAGGAAAGAAAGAAAGAAGAAGGGAAAGAAAAAAATTTAAGAAGTCTTGTTCCTTTAAATAATTCCTTTAGTAAAAAGAGAAAAATGTTAATTTATAGTGAAGAGCCTAAATCCAGCACGTAATTTCAATCTTGAAAATAAGTAATTAGGTATTTTAAGTATAATTAAAAGGAAAATTCGACAAGTACTCTGTGCTCACATGAAGCCACTCCCTCACTGATCACAATCAATCACTTTTGTTTTCTCTATGAATAAAATAATTACCCAAAGTCCTAAATATTAACTCACAGCATCTTACGAAGTCACTCCATATATATTTCTGCTACCAAACTATTTATACTTTATTAACAATTAGTGCATTTAAGGCAGTTTTTCTATTAAAAGTTCATTCCTGAAGGTCTAAAAATGTAAGCAAAGAAAGAAAAAGAACCTAACAGTTTATGTACACTGTTAGATGGATGGACTAATTACCCATGCGGGAAAAAGGATGTGATTGCCCAGAATGGAAGTTATTTCAGGATAAAGAAAGGTCTCTAAGACAGAGCCAGTTTCTTTTGAATTTTTGAAGATCAAATCTAACAGGCGAAGTGGAAAACAACATGTCATTCCCTAAAGCAGCAACAATGAGGAAGAGAAACCAAGTGTAGGTTGCCAGAATGTACAACAAAAACATTGAGCAGTGCAATCTCAGGCAAAACATGCAGGCCTGTTTGTTCTGGAAGCTCAGAGTCAAGTGTGTAGGTACACCCAACTGGAAATACCTAACTTTGCATAGTGAATTCTTGGTCCCTTAGACCTGCCCAAGCTATACCACATCCCAGGACTTTTAAACCAAAAAGAGAACAAAACAAAAGAACAACCTCATAAAACATGATGCCCACCATCAAGCGTACTAAGGATCCAGTTCAGTGTTTAGACCTAAATGTGTTTAAACCACTGAGATGTCTACTAACAGTTCTATGGACACTGGAGGCCACAGGTCAGGTGGGGCTGTCTTGAGAAGCAAGCAGCCGCACCAGCTTCCTAAAGACATACTCAGGAGTACCATACAGATAAGAAAGCAGCAAACAATAGGTTTCCATTATCCTAGGAACCCGAAACTGACAGTGAACTAATGACAGCAGCCTACCCTTTCTCAGCGGGACTCTTCCAGTCCCACAACCCCCATCTGGTAGTCCTCTCCCCTCATATTCCTCTCCTCTATCAGCACTCCCCAGGCCATTCAGCAGAAGACCTCAGCTCTATTTTCCAGCCACCCAAGAAAATACAAAATGGAAATGAAGAAAACCCTAAAGATTGTTACAGGCACAAACCAGAATGTTAGGGGAAACTCAATGATATCTCCAGGTTCTTGTGTCCCAGGGACACATGGATATTAACAGAAACAATTTAAAAAGACAAAGACACTCCCCAAAATGGAGCAAGCTAGTGATCTGGGAAAAGATATCTGCTGGGACATAAGGCTCAATACCCTTTACAGGTCATTTACATTGTTCCTTACTCTCACACTTAGCACACAGTAGGGGCTTTTCTCACCTATGTTCTGTTTGTTGTCATAGAAGCAGGTAGGGAAAGGTTTCTAGTCCTTCGCAGATCAGCTTCTTTGACTATGCTACTCTTGATGCCGATATCTCTGAATCTGAGAACCCGTATTTAGAATAGAGAAAGAAAAGAAAAGAAAAGAAAAGAAAAGAAAAGAAAAGAAAAGAAAAGAAAAGAAAGAAGGAAGGAAGGAAGGAAGGAAGGAAGGAAGGAAGGAAGGAAGGAAGGAAGGAAG